>NKZP01001198.1:0-17279 GCA_002370765.1 Metschnikowia similis
CCAACTCACTTGTTTGCTATGCTTGCTTGCTTGCTATCACGTGACATTGCTGCACGTGCTCGGTCTGAGGTCTTCAACAAGTCCCGGTCCTGTGTAGTGTCCGAACGCGCACGTACAGGAACGCGTGAAACCCTCCGGCTCAAGAAGCTCAAGCAAAGCGCTCACCGACTCTTCCTCCCCACCGCAGAGCCGCATGTCCCGCAGAATCAAGAACGTGTCCATATCTGTGCCGATTGTTTACGGAAACTCGGCCGTGAAGCTTCTGCCGGCTAAACGCACCGAGCACACGCCGGTGGACCACACGCACGAGTGGACGGTCTTTCTCAAGCCCGTGGTCAACGGCGTGGACTTGACGCCGCTCATCAAGAAGGTCACGTTCAAATTGCACGAGACTTACGACAATCCCGTGCGGGCCGTTGAACACCCGCCCTACCAAGTCACGGAGACCGGGTGGGGCGAGTTCGAGATCGTGATCAAAATCCATTTCCACTCGGGCGCCGACTTGGGCATCAACGAGAAGAACTTCCAGATCTTCCACGGGCTCAAGCTACATCCCTACAACCCGCAGGCGCCGCAGCGCCCCAATGGAGAGGTGCACTCGGTTCTATTCGACGAGTTGGTGTTCCAGGAGCCCACGGAGGCCACGTTCGAAATCTTGACGCGGAAGCCGCTGAACTTGCTACCTTTCAAGTATTCGAACCCCGATAAAAGCGACCAGGAGTACTTGAGAACCACCGAGGGCGATGAATTGGCACGCTTGGACATATACACCCGCAAGATCCGAGACGAGATCGAAGTCCAGCGTAACGAATACAAGCAGTTGGAGCAGCAACGGTTGGCCTTAATGGACTAGGCTCACCATGCCGAGTTCCAGTCAAGCTGGTGGAAATGCGCCGGGTAGATTAAAACGGACCCCACCAGGACCTCAGGGGCTTACTGTGGATTGAACAGTCAGTGGGTCACGCAATCTGGGTTAAGCAATCTGTGGAGCAATCTGTGGAGCAATCTGTGGAGCAATCGGTGGAGCAATCTGTGGAGCAATCGGTGGGTTTCAAGCAAGTCTAAGCCCACTAAAGACCCCCCGATCGGCCGGGACCCAAAGTGCCATATTAAAGGTGTGCCATTTGGAGGTGTGCCGTTTTCAAGATGCTCGAGTTTGATGGGTGCCAGTTTAAAGGCGTGCTAGTGAAAGTGTGGAGTCTCAGGATTTGCCAGCGCGCTGTGTCTAGAAAGTTCAGGTGCTCAGCAAAGCACCATCCTGATCAAGCTGTTGACGGGCATGATGAGGTATGCGATAGCGAAACGTTTCCGATGAGAGTCGAGCGGGAGAAATGATTACGTATGCAGTTGTGCGATAACGTGCTCGCAGCTCTCCAGGTTCTGGACATGCTTATGAAGTGCACCAGAAGTGACACGGCGGAGTCCTGATTGAGCGGGGTAGAAGACTGCATGTAATGTTCGTCTCAGGCCAGTCTCTTCGAGGTGAGCAAAGTGTGGCCATGTGTAAAGTATCAGTTGGCAAACGGGTATATGGGTCGCGCACGACCGTCGGAACCGGTCATCAGGGAGAACAGCGACTCAGCCACACGCGTTGCCTTTGGCAGCCTGAGTCACGGAGGGTTCAGCCAAGCATCATGCGATGCCGCCGAGCGGCAGCCGGAGCGGCGCGCACGTGAAGATATATATAAAAGTCACCATACAAATTTTCAAAAAAAAGGGAAAAAAGGGAAAAAAAGTTTTCGACAGGACAAGAAAAAAAATTATGTGATGAAAAAGAAAATTTTTATGATTAGGAAATTTTTAGTATTGGTTAAGGGCATAAGTAATTTACATGCAGTAGGCAAATTTTTAATATTTAGTTTATAAGGATATGTGGTAGTATAAGGATATGTGGTAGTATAAGGATATGTGGTAGTATAAGGATATGAGTTAGTATAAGGATATGTGGTAGTATAAGGACAGGTGGGAGTATAAGGGCAGGAGGTAGTAGGTTTAGCAAATATGTGATGTTAAAATATAATTTAAAGTAGGTATGAACGTTATAATATTTTTATATTTAGGAGTCGTTTTATGTAATAACTTAAGTATAAGTTATTCGATAGGCGGACCCAAAGGATTAAGATCATCAAGCACTTGTAAATATTATAAGGTTAAACAGGGTGACACCTGTTCTAGAATCTCTAAATCTTATTCCATAACAGTTGAAAAATTAGAGGAGTATAATAAAGACAACTATAATTGGCAAGGATGCAATAATTTACAAATTGATTATTTAGTTTGTGTTTCATCAGGATCATATCCTAAACCTGTTTCTAATCCATTAGCTGAATGTGGACCATTTGCACCCGGAGCATTATTTGATACTAAATGTCCATTAAATGCATGTTGTAGTCAGTATGGATTTTGTGGATTAACGTCAGAATTCTGTGAAAATAAGTGTTACTCTAACTGTAATTATGGAAAATTGGGGTCAGGAGGTGGAAGCGACAATATTGCTTATTGGATAGATACAGATGGAGCATTAAAGTATGATGTTAAACAATTAAATGGTAAATATAACACAGTTCATTATGCATTTGTTGATATAAAACCAGATTTTAGTATAGATGATAGTAAATTTTCAAAAAGCGGATTTATGAGTATAAGTCCCAAGAAAGTTGTTAGTTTTGGGGGATGGGAATTTAGTACTAATCCTTCTACTGTCAGGTTCTATAGATGTAAGACTAAGAGGAGGAAGTATATTGTTGATGATCCGTGAAACAAAGGGGACACATCCGAGTTATATAGAAGCCGGCAGCGACTGCGCCACGTATTCGGGCCGTTATCGGGAGATAAGGACTTTATCGGGCGAGTCGTGCGGAGTGGCTGACTGGTAAGGCTTACTGAGATAAGGGCTTATCAGTCTAGATCTCGGGAGAAGGGAACCCTAGGGGTCTGGACCGAGCATGGAGGCGAGGTCTGACGTCATACCACGTCTAGCCGTGCATCGCAGTTCAATTGAGTGTCTATGGGTAGTACACTACCCATGGGGAGCCTAACATCTACATATAATATATTTAGAGAAGGTGTTAGCTCTAGTAATAGAGAAAAGCTTGCCAGCAATATCGCATCATTTGCCAATAAATATAATTTAGATGGAGTAGATTTAGATTGGGAGTATCCAGGAGCTCCAGATATTCCTGGTATAGCGGCAGAGAGTAAAAGTAGTGGACGTAATTATCTAGCATTTGTGAAATTAGTTAAATCTAAAGGCGATAGTGTCGCGGCCCATAGCCTGAAAGCTACCAGTAAAGCCGGCTATGATGTAGACCATATCGTGAATGCCAAATAAGTGTAACGGGATCAGAAAATAAAGAAGAAAGAAATGAAAACCCCATTCGGGAGTACCTCCAAAAATGCATGATCCATAAAGTAGGTGGCAGGCAAAAATGCGGAAATCTGGTGCAAACCGAGCGGGTGCTCAGAAAAACCGCTCAATTCACTACTACATCAAGGTGCGCTGACGCTGGAGGTGTGCGTCCCTCAGACTGGCCAGCCGTCGCTCAGCGGATATGTGAAGACGCGCGAAACTCCATGGTCAAGGGAACGCGGTGCCTATTTCGGACGCCGGCTGCGAATACGATGGTGTGTTGACCGGCTGGGCTTGATTAGTCTCGACCGGCTGGGCTGGACCGTAGAGATCTGATCGTGATATTTTGGCTGCAATCTTGGCTGCAATCTTGGCTGCAATATGGTCATGTGTCCGCAATCGTTATACCATAGGGTATCAGAATGGTCTAATGGGTACCCCTTATGCGCTTAAAGGGCATCAATCACCCAATCCCCCAAAGGGATGGAACAAGAACAGAATTATATTTTCACAATGAATATGGTGAACTAATACTCCACATAATGATACCTGTGGACGCGTGAATATGCGGGCTCAATAGAACATCTAATCGGGTGTCTGGTTATCAGGGTCATACTTTGAAGAGGCACCGCCTTGATGAACAGCAGAGGCCGAGAGGATCCAACGGGTTGGTCAAGCCGGGCGACTTTGAGGACAAAGAAGACGGGGTCGATGGCGATAGCCCTGGCTTCGAGCATGACAGAGGGACCCCTCTCGCGTGGTAGAGGGCTACCGTACGACCACGCTCAGCTCTGGACACTTGAGGTTTATCACAGCATCCATCTTACTGTATGGTTGACCTCCAAGGATAGAAAGGAGGAGGCTACGTACGTCGTCGCTGAGCTGAAGGGATGTACTGCTTCATCTCTGAGCTGAAGGGGTTACCAGCCGAACACGACGAAGTTTACTCTGAAGTTACTGTTGTTCAGGAAGCTGTGACCAGATTTGCGAGGTGGCAAGTTGGCTTAAGAATATGCTTTCAGGTGCTTACACCCAGAACTTCCAAAGAATGACCATTGGTGCGTCTGCGCAAGTTTTCCAGCAATTACTGGACGTATCGCCGCCACTTACTACTCCACTGTGTTGTTTGAGACCATCTTTTTCAACGCTAAGAGAAGGTTGTGTTTAGTTGTCGGAGGTCTGTTCGCCATCATCTCTCCACTATTCCATCTTGCTTTTTGTTTAACACGTTCGGAAGAAGAAATTTGTTTTGCTTGGAGCTATCGCTTTGTTGATTGCCTTCGCATGTCTGGTCCCAACCACTAACAATGCAAAGGGTGCTGCTGTGGATCTTCTGTTCACCCTCTTCGGATTCACCAGTTTGCCAATGCCATGGATTTACCCCAGAAATCAACCCAATGAGAACCCGGTCCGTGGCCACTGCCTTCTCCACCTTCACCAACTGGATCACTAACTTCGGTGTGGTTATGTTCGCCCCCGTTTTCATGAACTCCTCGGCTTGGGGTGTCTATTTATTCTTTGCCGTGATGGACTTCCGCTTCGTCCCAGTACCGGATGTAACATACGTACCCTTCGAATCCAGCAAATGCTTCTCTCCTGTTTCTTGGTCTGGAGAAGGCACAGGAGGCCCTGCTGACTGGTCCTCTCCGGGAAGGATTGCCATCATGAACTGGCGTTCCTCGAGTCACGAGCCTGCTCGACCGGGCTGGACCGCATTTCTATATAAGCATTGGTGCTTTCCCTTGTTCATCAACGCAACACCTTCTCTCAGTACCTGACGTCATCAAGAGTCTATCATAAAGGATGAGAGATAAAAACCCCCGGTTAAGATGCTGGCTACCTTCCAGGTATGTTTCAAGGGGCATATAAAGCCTAGATCTTCTTCTGCAAGTTAGTAGTTTGGCGATGTAATAAAGGGAATTGTCAGAATGAAGTTGTCACCGTGGACTAGTCAGTTTACGTTTGACCGCGAGCATACCAGTTTCTCGCCGTTAGCTGTGGACCATTGCCCCAGGGCAATATTGACCAGGTGTCGTTTGAATGTATGTCATTGCGTACTGTGGGTTAGTCGCCGATTGGGTCAATGCGTACTGTGGTTTAGCCTCCGATTGGGTCAATGCGTACTGTGGGTTAGCCTCCGATTGGTGCACAAGTGTTTTTTGGTGTGCAGACCAAGAAAGACTTTAACGTCCGTTTTATTTGAGGGGACGCCGAGGAGCTCGACCTGGCCTTTGAAGGTATCTGTTGCGGATATTCCGTCTGCGCTAATTTGGTGACCGACCCATTCGATGTGGGAAGCAAAGAAGGTGCATTTGTCCCAGTTAATCTCGTGATGGTTCTTGTGGAGGGGGTCGATAATGGTACGAACGTGCTCCGTATGTGCTGCGTGACTTGGGCTGAATATAAGGATATCGTCCAAATAAACACGACAGAAAGACTGGTGATCACGCAAGAGTTCGGTCATGTAAGAGCCAAAAACTTGGGGAGCGTCACAAAGTCCAAAAGGGAGAACGTTCCATTGGAAACGACCAAACGGGGTGTTGAAGGCGGTGTAGGGTTTTGTTGCCCGGTGAATGCGTAATTGATGATAGCCACTTTTAAGATCGAGAGAGGAGAAGATCTTGGCGTGGGTGAGACCGGGCATAAGAGAGCGGAACGAAGCGAGAGATGTTGGCATGGGTTCCGTGATCTCGTTGACAGGCCGGAAATCAAAGACGATTCTGAATGTGCCAGTCTTTTTTGGTACAAGCTGAGCTACCACGTAATCTGATTCATGTGAGGTTTCAATGAATTTACAGGCTAAAAGTCTGTCGATTTCGTCGCGGAGAAAATCCTTAGGGAAATGTATAGGTGGAGAATAGCTATGGTCTAATCGCATGCTGGAACGATACAGACGGACCATTAGAGATCGAAAATCAAATATGATGGGCTTTATGCATTTGCTGACAGCATCAGACTAGTGCAGATGATCAAAATTCCAAAACGTGCTTTTATGGAGCAACATCTGCTTCGCTGTTACTTCCAGCAATGCACGTGCGCCATTGAGGCTCAGACGATAATCTCTGTTGATAAATCACCCAGCCCAAGTATCTTGAGAAATGTTACTAAAACATGTTGGGAAACAGAAAGAAAGACCTGGGAGGAATATTCGGAGTCCTGGGAGTGCCCTTGAAAGGGCGGCACAGTGGTTTGTAAGGCTTCAAAAAGACTCGGTGTACCCCAGTTGAGGTTTCGGTCCAATTGAGGTTTCGGTCCAATTGAGGTTTCAGAAAAAGGGAACGATCTAGTTAGGGTTTGAATCGTCCAGGAAAAGTGATTTAGTGGTCTTCCTGGGAGGGCTTGTCGATATCGCCGTATCCCCTCCGTTCCAGTCTTGCAAATGTCTGCGCAACAAAGTCAAAGGAAATTCTCTTGGTAATAGCGAGGTAGCTTGCCAGGGCTCTTGTTGGTATCTGTGATATGCCAACTTTAGCGATCCACACTGCTTCGGGTATTGCACTGGAATTTTCATCCTTTGCGAAGTCAGCAAATTCATGGCCGGTCTTGAGGGAGTGTTGTTAGGTTGCATTGATAACGTTGCTGGTATTTGGAGTAGCTGAATGACGTTGGAGCGCCGATATAGACCAGTGGAGCTCTTTATGAGCGTCGTTCTCTATTCCCGCGATTAAGCTTTGGTATGCCTTTATAGTCCTATCTTGGCTGGTTCTTTATAGTCTGCTCTGGTTCTTTAGTGTCTGGTTCTTTAGTGTCTGGTTCTTTAGTGTCTGGTTCTTTAGTGTCTGGTTCTTTAGTGTCTGGTTCTTTAGTGTCTGGTTCTTTAGTGTCTGGTTCTTTAGTGTCTGGTTCTTTAGTGTCTGGTTCTTTAGTGTCTGGTTCTTTAGTGTCTGGTTCTTTAGTGTCTGGTTCTTTAGTGTCTGGTTCTTTAGTGTCTGGTTCTTTAGTGTCTGGTTCTTTAGTGTCTGGTTCTTTAGTGTCTGGTTCTTTAGTGTCTGGTTCTTTAGTGTCTGGTTCTTTAGTGTCTGGTTCTTTAGTGTCTGGTTCTTTAGTGTCTGGTTCTTTAGTGTCTGGTTCTTTAGTGTCTGGTTCTTTAGTGTCTGGTTCTTTAGTGTCTGGTTCTTTAGTGTCTGGTTCTTTAGTGTCTGGTTCTTTAGTGTCTGGTTCTTTAGTGTCTGGTTCTTTAGTGTCTGGTTCTTTAGTGTCTGGTTCTTTAGTGTCTGGTTCTTTAGTGTCTGGTTCTTTAGTGTCTGGTTCTTTAGTGTCTGGTTCTTTAGTGTCTGGTTCTTTAGTGTCTGGTTCTTTAGTGTCTGGTTCTTTAGTGTCTGGTTCTTTAGTGTCTGGTTCTTTAGTGTCTGGTTCTTTAGTGTCTGGTTCTTTAGTGTCTGGTTCTTTAGTGTCTGGTTCTTTAGTGTCTGGTTCTTTAGTCTCTGGTTCTTTAGTCTCTGGTTCATTAGTCTCTGGTTTTTAGTCTCTGGTTCTTTAGTCTCTGGTTCTTTAGTCTCTGGTCCTGGATAGCCTTACTTGGCTCTTTTAGTCCTCCTGGTCCTGTGTAGTCCACTTTAAAGGTATTTTCCACTGAAGCCTGAATCAAGAGCTAAACTGAAGTTCAGACACCAGTCGCCCACGCTAGAAATAGGTGACAGACACAAAATCAGACACATAGAATGAGACAAACAATCAATAACCAAACGTTAGATCCTTAGTCTTCGAGAAGATCCATTCGAATCTGTGAAGGAAGCGATTGTTCACAGAACTGGAAGGTCTTGTCACAGCGTGGCACCTTATGTCGTGAGAAGGTGCCGATTGGGCCAGTTGATGAGGGTGCATCCGAGGCGGGTCCGAGCCTCCAAGAGATTTCAGAGATGAATAGGCTCTTTTAATGGGGATTACCGCCCTGCCGCCTTGTAATACATTGCAGCTGCAGTGTATATATCGCACTACGCATGGTGGATCTGGCGGTCCTTCTATCGGACCTTCTAGGGTTTAACAATTGCCTTCATCAAAAGCCACACTTTCCCATTCCATCATCATATTGTCACATTCATAGCACGTGTGCTAAATTTTTTTGATGGCTCAAACGTGCGGGAACCCTGCTATATATTAGGCCCTCCACTCAGGTGTCTTGCCAATAGTAGACATTCCGGGAACTCACACAAGTTTGCCCGCAAGTGTACACCATGACCTATCTTTTCATAATTCGTCACCCCATTATGGAGGGAGGGAGGGGGGAAACGACCAGTGGGTTCAAAAAGTTTGGCAGGCAGGCTGACATCCAGACATGAATTCGTGCTTGGAGGCGCTCTTGTGCAAGCGTATCGGATACGTGGGCCGTCCATGCATTGAAGCGTTGGTCTTGGCTGGCTCGGAGCTGGGGGCCTGGCATCAGTCTCCGACTAGCCTGAAACAGCTTTGCTACCCAAGGCTTTCTATATACTGAGTGATTGCTAACTGCTCAACAAATACACGCCCGAGAGGTGCGTCGCTAGAAAAGCCTAGAGGATGGCTGTAATCAAAAGATAATGGTATCACCACGTTTCGTGGTTTACCTTTCTCATTCATATATATTTCTGTATCGCCTCTTCGTGGTTTACCTTTCTCATTCATATATATTCCTGTATCGCCGCTTCGTCAATATTCACTACAGCTGGCATAATCTAATCGACTCCTTGCGGTCTGGCACAGGTTTCCCTGCAGTGTGCTGTTGGAGGCGGAGAGCCCGCGACCGTGAAACCCCAGTTCTCTCCCGCTCCGCTATCTGACCCACAGGGTATACACGTTGGGAGACCAGGTTTGGGGTTTCGGTAGCAACCTCAAGGCCGTCTGAGACGGTTTTCGGGGAGAAGTGCCCGCTTGGACCTTATCCGATCCAGTACCAAGTGTTCTGGCGCAGTCTTGGCCAGCCCTTGTATACTCCCCAGATTACCTATTGAGTCTTTCAGCAGATGCATCTTTCTCACTTGATGTAGTAAAGAGCTGCACAACAAACAGTTCATCTTTGACCATGTCGTCTTTTTTACTTTGGTCATTTATCGTCGTAGCATCATTCACCTTCGGTAGGGTATTGTCATCGGATCATTGTCATCGGATCCTATGACCTCATATCATTCGGCTGGGTTCTCTCTGAAGCGTAGTGCTTAGAGGCGATGCACTCGTTGATGCTCAGAGAAGGGGTCTTTCGGTAAAGGCCAAGGCCCGCCACAACATTTGGCACCTTGTCTCACAAGAAAGCCAAGTGTGCTAGTCTTGTAGACGGAGCGGGCTTGGTGCATCCGAGCCCTGAGGTTGAATCGATAGGCCATTCTGTTGGTCTCAAGCCCAAGCCCAGAAGATGAGTTATCGGAGTGGGAGAAACCGCTGGCCGTGGTTCCTTGCAGTTCTGGTTATATTACCGATGCTTGCGTGGGGCACTACCGTGACGGTAATATTGAGGTCCTTTGACCAGTAGCTTGTTTCATCATTTAATCATTTGGTTTCATCTTCACCATTGACATTCCACCTGTCATTCCATTTTGAAGCACCCATTTGGACCCCGGGCCTCGCAACCCTGTACACCGCATCGGACAGGGTATTGGTCCATGGCGGGACGAACTACGGTCGAATTGCTGGCCCGGGACAGGAAATGGGCGCCGATAACTGGCCGTGCACGGGGCCCGCCGCTGCGCAGCACAAATCACCCAGCGGGACCGTGCAGACATCAAGAGCCTGCAGTCTAGAAACGTTTGTACTGGCAGCAGGAATTGGCGCTTGGAAACATTTCATCACACAAGCCGTTTTTCGTGAGCTTCATGGACGTTCAATTCTTCTGACATGAGCTGACACTACGGTTTGCATCTGGTTGGGTCTTGCTCTGATGTCTATCCAGCCCCCTGACGTCATTTTATGATCAGATGTCTTTTTCTATGTCTTCATCTAGGAAAGTCTTTAGTTGGACGCGTTCAATCTGCACAAAAAGAAGATGAAGTTGGGGAATCGTCAGCGGGTGCCACTCACTTTACCGCCCAGGTGACGCAACTCAGTAAACACAGTAACGTCAGTAAACAGCAAACACTCGCATAAACCATTCCCCTTTCGGCAACGGTTTCTGGTGTCACTCCGCGGGCACATTCTTATAGATCCCTTTTGGGCCCGCGGGCGGCGCGCCATTTTCGGTCTGAAGAGGGGACCATGCTGGTTAACAAAGGCGGATCCGGTAGGATCAAAACAGACCCCGTATCAAATTAACCCAAGTTAAAATCGACGACTGTTTTAGCTCCTCCTGCCCCTTCTGCTTGCGCCTGCTGCCTGTAGTTTCCTCGCTAGCTTGTTACCAGCTCAAGTGTGCCAGCAGATCGAACGAAATCATCAAATCGAAACTCATCAAATCGAAACTCATCAAATCGAAACTCATCAAATCGAAACTCATCAATCAAATGAACTCATGGGTCAGATCAGCCAGATTCCCACCATCAATTACCCACGGCTCTGCTTAAGCGTTCCTATTATCCAGCCAAAGCTGCCCAGTCACCCTCCCATGCAAATATACATCAGCGCCACAAACCAGCGGACTCATCATGTGCCTATTTCTTGGCAACAATGATGCGCTGGATACTCTCCATGAACAGCTGCAAGCTCTTATCATCGGTTTTCACGTCCGAGTGGTTTGGCACGCCGAACATCTGGTCTGGGGTGCTCATGTAGCTGGTGGATGGGTTGACCTTTGCCATCAAGAAACGGGACTGAGAGCCGCCCTCGTCACAGTCAATGAACCGCGGCAACGGAAACCGGTCAAGTAAGATCTCCATGGCCTCCCGCTTGGGCGCCTCAAGAAACGCCTTGAAGTGCTCGTAGCCGTCCTGCTCATGGTACCCAGCATTACGCCACAGCGCCACGGTCTTCCCGTGGTAAATCAAGATCTGGAAAAATGTATCGAGAAGCAAGATCTTGGACGCACCTAGCGACATCAGGTCCAAGAGCACGGGCTCGGGGTCGGGCTGTTCCGGGTCGAACTGGTCCACGTCGTACAGGAGTAGCGACGGCTGGATCATTATCAATGCATTGGTCACGTCTTCGTGCATGAGGCTGTGGCGGATGAAGCTGGTTTCGTCGGGAGAGTTGTTGAACACGCAGATGAAAGGAGACCGTCGCAAGTGGTACATGAACTGGGGGAGCATGGCGTAGCAGTTGGAAAGCCGGAACGACTGCATGTCTCCCTTGCGGTATTGGGCAAAGCGGACGCAGAAATCCACGAGGAGCTTGTCGAGATGCTTGGAGAGGTGCTGCTGATCATATGATGACTTGGCGGACCCCGCGTACAAGGAGGGCCGGCCCACCACCTGAGCCAACGCATTGCGAGCAATGGCCACGGTGGCGGCTTCCTGGTCAAAGCCCTGCTCCAAAGCCGCTCCGTCGCTATCTGCAATCACCGCTAGCGGCACCGTGGTCACACGCACCCGCAAGGTGTTGTCGGGATGCTGGTAGTGGCATGTGGCCTGCACAAAGGCGTGGCGGTCGACGGCTGGCGAGTCAAGTTTGTCCAAGTAAACGGCGAACGTCAGCTGTGGGTTGATGCTCAGGAGCTTCCATGCGTTAGTGCCGCCTTCTCCCACGCTTATGGCCGAGATGCCGGCCTCCACAAACTTGTCTTTGCGGGGAGGAAGACCAGCGGCGTTTCCAATGAGGCCCTGCACCTGCAAGTCCGGCGTGGTGCGGCACTCCAAGGTGGCATTGAAGCCCATGTCCAAGAGCTCGTTATCGGCACCTGCGGCGTCGGAGGAGCGCTTGGCGAAAAACTTGCCCACACTCTGGCGGAACATCAGCGTGCTGAACAGGTCACACATTACCACCATGCCTCCCGTATTACTGCAAACGTCCTCCATTTCATATAGTCCCATCTGATCGTAGGAGCCCACGAAGAAATTGCAAGAGATGCCAATACTCACCAAGACACGAGCCACCTTCTGGTAAAAAGGACGCGCCTTTTTGAAGAGCGCCAAATCGGCCTTGGCCACGCCATGCGGCAAGTTGGGCATCTTGGCGAGGTTGGCCAAAGTGGTGGCCTTCGCCTTTTCGATATCGTGATGGGACCGAATCGGTTCTCGGAGCGGCAAGTTGACGATCTTGCCGGGGCCAACGGTGGCGGCCCCGCCGAGAAACGTGAGAATGTGACCGCCGGACGCGCCGACCTTGCCCAAAAGCGCCTGGAGCGTCAAAGCGGCGATGTTCACCGCACACCCCGACGCACGAGCCGCGCGGGTCTTGCTCTCGTTGTGGGGGAACGTGATGTTGACCAAGCCTTCGATTATCGTCAGCAAATTGTACTCCACCACGTCGATGGTGTGGAGGAAGCGGCGGCCGGAGCCCAGCTGCCCCATGGCGTTGGTGGTGCCGCTAAGCCGGAGGATTTTTTGCACTTCCTCCAACGTGTACTCTTTTTCGCCATTGAACGTGTGCGCCCGGTTGGTCACGGACACGTCGTGCAACTGCACGTGCTTCCCAAAGGAAATGAAGCCCACCAAACTCTCGGAAGGAAGAAGCGACACGGCCAACGCTAGAGTCTCTTTCAACGACTCGAACGCGTCACCGACGTCTTCATTCTCAAAGCACGTGTCCACCACGAAAAAGAAGATGGGCGGCAACGGCGACTGGCGCCGCGTCACGTACTCCACTGATGCACATTCGGGCGAGAGCGCCGGCGGGTACGAGCCGTCGGCCTGTAGCCTGTTGCCAAACGTACAAAACTGGCAATACCAGATATCCCCGGTTTGGGGGTTCACCGACACGTAGGGGTTCAAGAACGCCTGGCATTGGCGGCACCGCGCCATGTACGCCTCGTCCAAGACCTGGATCGGGCTCTTGTTGTTGAGCGGCGTGATAAACGCAGCGAGGGGCGCCACGTTGCGCTGGTGCTGGAGCTTCAGCTTGGGCACGTGGTTCCATGTGACCCGGACTCCGGTCTTGTCTTCGATTTCCTCGAAACTCATTTGGAGGGGGTTTCTTGGAGGGGCACGATGCGTTCTATTGATTGGTCAAGTTGTCTCAATGCCACAGGGGCAGAATCGAAGTCTTGCAATGGCTCTAGACCGTGATCAGCACAGTCCAAGTCAAGTTGTTTTAGACTTCCAAGACAACTGTGGTCCTGAGGAAGGGACTGGGGGAGTTAGAGTCGATGATATGAGCAACTCCAAATAACCTTCGGCAAATATCGAAGCTGGGATTGCAGACTAGAAGTAGGCTTTCGTATGTCAAGACTGGAAGTAGACCTTGTGATGTGCAGATAGGTAGACTTGCTGATGTCCAGGCTTGAATCAGACTATGCAAATGTCCAAAAGGTCAGGGTCAAAAACGGGTCAGCTCGCAGGATGGACCTCTGGGCGCAACTGATCTGGAGTATTCGCTTATTATTGCAACAAAAGTATAGGAAGCGATCACACGTGCTCAGCTATGCTACGGAGGGTTGCAGGCACAGGGGCAGACGTGGTTCGGCAGTAGCTTTTTCGTGGATCGGAAGAAGATGCAGGTGAGAAGGGCGCGTGTATGCAGGCCGACCGGAAGCCGGGGAGTAAAGAGGGCACGTGACCCATGTCATGTGGTCAGGCTCCCACGTGACAATGGGAGACTGCAAAGTCGGCAGCTGCCATGAAGGGCAAGACCAGTCTACGAGGAAAAGTACAAGTACCGTAGATGGGACAAGGATTGGGGCAGAGAAGAGGTAACGTGTGCAGGAGGGGGTCGGTCATGTGCAATTGCGGGGCTTCTCGAGGACAGGGCAGGACTGGAGACGGAGGGACAAGTGAGCTGGTGTCACTTCCCAACACAAGTGAATGTCAAAAGAGTCAATGTCAAAGTTGTCAATGTCAAAGTTGTCAATTTCAAATCACCTGAGTTATTGACGAGTCAAGGTCAATTCAGTCAATTTCAAATCGAATGAGTTAACGTCAATTCAGTCAATGCCAATTTGGGCCAGAAGAGAACCCTGACGCATAGAGCAGCATATCAAAACCCAAATATTCGTGTCTGAGGTCGAAAAAATGAGTGTCCGGATGGAATTCTGTGCCATCAAGTGCTTCTCACACGCATCGTGGATGTTTTGGTCTCTGAACCGCAACCAAGCTCCGCCGTGGATGTCTGATCGCAAAAAGCAGGCAAAGAAAGATTCCAGGCCGGATGATGAGCTCTGATAGAGTTTTTGTTCGAAGACTTGATTCAAAAGCCGCGGACTTGAATCAGAAGATGTGAACTCTGATGACTCGCTCAGTTTAACTCGCTCCGCTCCTTTTCCTTCTCAATGTCCGTTTTTCTTTGCCAAATACCCCGCTCAAGAATGCAGCAGTAGAACCATTTGTAGCCGCCAATTCTTTCCTCTCTGTCATTGCTAACAGTAATCTTAAGATCGCAAATTCACAGGTGAAGTTTTCTGATGCTCGATGTTCTCCTTCCCCAAAACCGCTGGTGTTGCTGATCCATTATCCTCTAGCGCAAACACCACTGGGCACCTTTCAGACTCCTGCTCTTGGGAGCCCACTAAATGCGCTTGTGTCAGTGTCATAATTCCACCGCAAACGCCTCCCCGGTGCCACCTGCCTCTTCTCGAGGTCGCTCACTTCCAGGAGGTTGTCGGCTCATTATTGCCGCTAAATCCAAATCAATGGGATATACGTTCGCTGAACTGGCGCGAGTTAACCACAGAAAATTTCACTTTCAAGAGGTAAATGTTCTAAAGTCAAGATGCTGGCTGGATCCAGTCAATCCATGACGTGAGTGCACCAGATAATTTCAGACCACTGGTACAGTGTGGGTCAAGGGTGAAGAGTCTAGAACACCAGATCTCACTCTTGATTCCCAATTGACGCTAGCAGCTCACTTTGAGCGGCTTATATCTGAAGATATACCGCATGGTCTAATCAAACCCATGTAGCATCCATATCATGCACTGGTGTTGAGATTCAGTGCTTCAACCTTCGCCATTTAGTTTTGTGGTTCTTCTATGAAGATTTCGTTGAGTGTTCGTGGCAGAAATATCAAACTGGGGTACCCGACGTTGGCGGCAGCCTCTCCCTTTTATATGTGAGAGGGCCCTCATACAAGGCCGGATCAGGAAGTCAGCGAGTCCCGAAGCGTTTCAGATGTAGGCGCGGTACATAAATACGCGCCCCCCGTTCTGGATCCCCAATGACATATATAAGTCCACCCCCGCACACTCCACCTTTTGCTTGAAAGATACACGTCTGCCTGTATGTTAATTAATGTACTAGTTTGAAACCAAAGTCCACAATCGGACATTTTTCTGAAGAGGGGCATGCTTGCAATACGCATGCGAAAAGAGAAGGTAGCCCAAGTTCCGTTTACTACTCGTTTCACATTCGTTTTTCTATTCGTTAACAATTTTTCTGACTGTTTGCTTTATGATTGGTTTTTCGGAATAGCTATCCAAATATGAGCGCCCAACCTTCTTCTAAGCTAGCTGCGGTCGCATTGCTACCCTCCGTATTCACGAGGACTACCGCAAGCTAAGATTTGTTGTTGTTGCGTCGATTACAGACTATGGAATCTATAAACGTGGGGCCTGGAGAAAACCGCTACTGCGAAGCAGTTTTGGTTGAAAAACTCCAGGAAGAACAGGGTCAAACTTGGTTATATGTTGCGCGTTTTGGTTTGCAGCCGTGAGTCACGTGGGAATGTACTGACCTTGAAGTTTCAAGAAAAGCATACGTTTGAGGGGCGAAACTTTGGGGAATTTTACAGTATGGCAAGAGAATCACGTCAAATGTAACGTTTACGCATGGAGAAAAAGGCTTCCCCCAATTTATCTAGAAAAGCTAGATGAAGCAGCTCTCATCGCCGCCAAATGCCTATGGCAAAGATGATCAATATTCGATGCGGTATTAGATGGTGATCTGATCCAAGTGAGGACCCAAGCAAGCACTATAAATTGCAGAAAAGAAAAACAAACTTTTGAATATGATAGAAGAGAAAAAACCAGGCTGAAATTTCTAGGGAACCAAAACATGTCATATCGTGCGAGTTTATGCAAGTGTGGAGTCGCATGTCTCGATCCCGAGGTCCTAGCAGGGTTCGTAAGGCGAGATTCAGGTCTATTGCCTCCCGGCGTCTTTCATCGTGGCCGTATATCTCTTTCGACGGCACTTCCGGCGCCGCCAGTCCATTTCTCTTGAAGGACCCAAAGCACTCGCTCTTTCCAGGCTCTACACTTTAGCCCCACGGTTATCCGCTTGAACCTTCGTGTCTATATCGAAGCGATACTCTATTCTCGCCTTTTATAGGAGCTAAGGGTAGCGTGCATTAATGTACTTTGCAGTACTACCTAACGAGTCTACAATTTAAGGCGCCTGAAGCCATCGTGGAGAGCAGTATTACTGAACGAAAGTGGTTGAATATTGAACTACAGCTGTAACGGCTAGGGTGACCCTAAAAATGCTACAATTTACTGTGGAAGCCTTTGTTGAGGGAACATTTGGTTGCTCTCTACATCTGTTCACCCCAAGGGGTTGAAAAGCTAGGCTAGATCTGCTTGCGCCTCCACTTACTTGCTTGAGTGACGGCAAATGTGTCTTTGCGGTCAATTACCAACATGTGCTTTCGCAAACACCACTGTGGAATTTAACAAGGCAGCGTGGAAGCATCTTGTTTGAGCCAGGATTTACGGGTCATTATGGTGTCAGAGACACCCGTTTCAGATATGGTCATCAAGGCCAGATTCTGGGGGGTCAAGAGTACCTTCAAAAGCTCTCTTTTCTATCTCCAGAACTTTANTCTGGGGGGTCAAGAGTACCTTCAAAAGCTCTCTTTTCTATCTCCAGAACTTTATGGTCCCTGTTGGACGCATTTCTCCCCAATTTGTCGTGCATCTCCACTTCCTCACCATGATCCCCTCTTTATCATTACGCAAATCACAACGCATGTGAAAACATTCACAAGTCATGCCAGAAAGTTATTC
>NKZP01001199.1:0-11816 GCA_002370765.1 Metschnikowia similis
GGATCTCCCAAGCTTATAAGAGTAATCAGATAAACTACGGAGGTGAGACATGCCAAGAGTGTCCACCAATTCCAGACCCACGAGAAATACTTCTAGTGTAGATTCAAGTGAGGCTTCACTTGAATCCTCAGAACCCAATGGAGAAGTCTTCACATACCTAGAAGACACTATGAAGACTATACTAGACTTTAGCTAAAGTCACTCCCACTGGAAACTCTATGGTAAACCGGATCATCCAAGTCTTGATCCGGATACAGAATATAAGAGATTACANTCATCCAAGTCTTGATCCGGATACAGAATATACGAGATTACAGCCTGCAGTCCTGCATATGAGTGCCGGCTGTTCCGAGTGCACGTGAGCTTGTGACTTCTTATCACGCGTTAACATGAACCCAAGGTAAATGGAATCTTTGATTTGGCAGAATTACCGAAACGGGTTAGATGGGTATTCGCCATCAAGAATGATGGTCTACACAAGGCGAGACTCGTTATTCCATGCAACTTCCAGAGGAGGGGAATTGATTACCCGGAAACCTCCTCACATGTCATCAGATACAAACGTTCGATAACGGTCTTAGCCATGGCTGTCAAGCAAGATTTTGTTACAAGACAAATGGACGTCACCACAGCATTCTTGAAAGGAATGTTGGAGGACAGGATCCATATTAAGCAACCTGAGAGTTGAGAGAGTAGTTCCGTATGAAGCAACTAGAAGGTTATGTTTTCAAAGGAACGGAACATTTGGTTGTTGGGCCAAAGAAGCCTTATACGGATCGAAGCAGGCACCTTGGCTGTGACACGAAGTTCTTCACATGACGTTAGGATTCAAGGATTTGGCAGACAAGGGAGCAATAAGCCACAGAAGGCGTCACGTCAGCTCCGCCGGAGTCAAGCCTGTCGCCCGGCTCAGCCAGAATCGAAGACTCGGTATACCGTCTCGGGATACGGAGCTAACGCAAGTTTTTATGATACGAAATTGCATGCCCGTGTATATCTCATCTACCGAACATAGGCGGAAGTTAACAATATGTGTTCAGATAGCTCAAGGAGCAGAACACTGGTTCTTGAATTTAATCATCTAAGGAGGGAAGCCCCTGATAAGTAATTAATAGTTATTCAAGCATTACTACACTACTGGACTATGGCACCACTATATGTTGAAGGTTAAAGACTGAGGGTGGTAGGTCCACCATGGGTAGCGCGCTACCCATGGACACACAATTAGTCTACCACGTGCGGATACAATGGAAAGCCCCCCCTCGAACAAACTGGATAGAGGCGTGCCCAGTCCTGACCACGTATCTCCGAGGCCTAGACGGGGTAGCACAGTTGCAACCTATCAGGTGCAACGGCGTGGTTTCCACTCGAAAGGCGATGTAGTGGTATTTTGAGATCCAGGGCCAATCCCGCCGCTGACAACACTTTGGCCCAAAAATACGCCAAGATTGGGAATTATTCGGTTTAAGGGGTCTAGCCGTGTCCCAATACTCAATTTCGAAACAAGATGGCGCCATTGTGCCCTCATGCCGACCGAAGGTGGTGCACTCAGGCCCCTCACCTATGAGGCCACATGGGGCCCAGACCAGTTTTTATCTATATTAGTTGGGCGGTCTCCCTTGTTTCAGGGATCATCAACGAATAAATCTTCCCTGAGTACTTGACGTTAATTACCAAAAAATCTACGACCGCGCACTTTGTTATTCAATTATACGAATACGTATGTTTACAAAGGCCTAGTCCTTATCCTCCTGAGTAGTTAAAGGCCCACTCCAATACTATAAAAGGAGAAGGGTTAGCTTATAAAATAATCAGGTAAATCCTGAATCTGACAAATATCCAGCATGTCCACCAAATCCAGACCCCGCGAAATACTTCTCGTGTAGATTCAAGTGATGGATCACTTGAGTCCTTAGAGCCCAATGGAGATTCCTACACATACTTAGAGGATACCATGTAGCAACTCCTTGAATTTAGGCAGAGTCACTCCCCTTGGAAACTCTATGGCAGTCCGAATCATCCAAACTATTATCTGGATAGGGAAAGTAAGGAATTACACTCTTTGTTGACAACCAAAGACTGAGCGCGCTATGCTTAGCCACTATGTGTCTTGGTGTCCTGGAGGACCAGAATACATCAGGCGATTTATGGGTGAATTTTGAACCCCAAATATAAAAGGCTAGCTGCCTGCTAACTTCACAAGAGTAAACATGCTTTCCGAGGATGAAGAGGAAGAAGATGAAGAAGCCAAAAGTTCGGAAAAGGATGCGGAATTTGAAGTTTCTACTGGTTTTCGCAAGCGCAGAAAACCACAAGTTGGTGACAGTGACGATGACGAGCATGAGGAAAGCGAGGCAATTGAGCAAGACAATTTATTAGAGGAGCTCGTAACTGACGAGAACCTGGATAGTGAAGAGTAGAGCTATTCGAGCTGCATACTGTAAATTAGCAAAGGGAAGTATTAGGTACTATATTTCTAATTGGTTTAGTCGTGAGAGGTGTTTGGAACGTTAACTTGACTCGCAGTCTAAAACCTTACAGAGATTGTCATGGACCAAATCCACAAAGTCCTGAATTTCTTTTGTGTCTTTACCGTAAAGCTTGGTCATGATTTCGGTAACGTGTCCTACAAAGACTGGCTCATACCGAGACTTGATCAACGGCTGGTCTGTTTCGCCTAGTAAAGCGGGACCGGTTTGAGAAAGGCGATGTTTTTCATAGTGTTCCTTCTTAATACAAGGAAGCGGTAGCAAAGGATGGAGCTTTGAAGGTTGGTTTTTGCTCTTAGGGTTCTTTTCCTCGGGCTTCTTTTCCTCGGGCTTCTTTTTCTCGGGCGTCTTTTCCTCTGGCTTCATTTCCTCTGGCTTCTCCTGTGCCGTTTCTGGATTCGAAAACATTTCAACTACCGGGTATAGGTTCGGATACAGAGAAATCAAGCCATAAGCAACATGAAAAGGCCGAATCTCACACCACGGAGCATTCTCCATCATCAACCTCTCCATGGGGATCTGCTTAGCCTCAATGAGATTCTGCTCTGTTTTGAGAGAGCAGCCATTGACACCCACATAGAAGCCCAAATCTGGGATTTTACGCAACTCTTCTTCATTACCAGTAAATGAGTGTACGACACCATTGCCTCTCTCGATGGAGCCGTCCTCGATGAAGGGCGCGATGATATCCACAAAGTCATCGCATGCAGCTCTCATGTGCAAGAATAGAGAAAGTTTCGAGTCAGAGATGGTAGCATATATTTGAAGCTGTCGTTTAAACATGTCGCACTGCTGCTTCTTTGTGGAATAATGCAAGCGGTCGGAATCCAAGCCGATCTCGCCAAAGGCCTTGACGTAACCCTTCTTGTAGCCATCCTGGGTTATGTTTTAACTTATCGTTGAGCTTCTCTAGGGGTCTATCACTGTCCACACACCCCAAGAATTCGCTTGCAACAGCGCAAGGGTGAACACCCACCCTGGAGCCGAAAGTAATGGTGTCCTCCTCGGCGAAACGTTGGTCCAAAAGCAGAACATGGCTTTTGCTCTCTTGTATAGAGGAGGTCGTCACAAGGATTGTGCGTACATTGAAAGGCAGCAGGCTGAAGTGTCGTAAATGATGCCTCCTAGAACCAGTCCCACTATGACTAATGTATCGGCTAATGAATAGGAATTATCCTCTCAATAGGAACAAGTGACATATAAAACCTCCCCGGCGCGGAAAAACTTGCTCGGCGGTCTTGTATGACACATTATTACATGTCCCTGTATATCTAGTATACTGAAACATAGACTGCAAATTAACACCGCAATTTGTTGAATATGCGGTACTCCTGCACACACGGCCCGACCATACCCGGATTCACCCATCAATAGTCAGTCAACTTCCCCTTCAAGAAGAGGAAGGTTTTACCACGTTTCTTCATTTGGACTTTAAAGAATGTGGCGAACCGACTTCGGTCCCTCGGCTGAAACCGGCGGTGCGCAAAACGGCAGTTTCGCAGCCACCAGCCTTGCAACCTCTAAAATAGTCTTTGTGCCTTAGTTTGGAAAATGAATCAGTCACTCAAATGTGCCGCGATTTGCCACCTACTAATTTGGCCCAATTGTAACTTCTTTTTGAGAACCCCTACTACCACTTCTTCTTTGATTCAGCTTCTCCGAAATCTCGAATCAAATTCAACCGACCCTAGACTCTAGCATTTCTCTGTGTTCCTACTCCCGTTCGTGACTGTGCCCTCTTCTCACCATGAACAGCCTTGACCAAGTCTTGTGTGGACTGGAAATTCCAGACTTTGAATGCTCCAGTTCTGGATATGAAACCACCATATTTACCCCCTTGAATCGATCCACCTATTTTTACCCCAATGAGTTGACTTATCTGGCAACTAGCCTGGTGCTTCCGAATTATGTTGACCTCCGTAGTCCCAAAAGTGCTGTGAGCCTCTCTGTGCTTTCACGAGAGCTTTGCGCTAAACTCTGGGGTCAAGTCAAGATTAAAAGGACCAACTATGAACGGTTTTCTCAATTTGAGGAGGGAAGCCTTCGGGAGAAAACTAGGGGCAGCCATGATGCCCATGGAGTTTGCGTCCATGCACAAAAACCATTGAAGATATATTGCGAGGCGGAAATATGCCCCATGGCGATTCTTCAGAACAATATGTCTGAAGAACCTCCCATGGACTCGCATCTGTACTCGAAGGAACGTGTGGACACTACGCCCATATTCTACGCTGCTGAGAACATCAGGTGGCCCTTGCAACACAAACTTAAACATGCTCTCTCTAAGAGCCGGTTTGAGTTTAGTGCTCAAAACACATGCGCAAAAAGACGCTACAAGAAGGTCCGTGAACTGGTCAAGGATTACTACAAGTCGTGCTTTCCCCACTACAAGAGGAATTTTCTCACTAGAAGTAACTCGGACGACGAACTTTCTGAGCTATGGCAGCAGTATAACCAAGCATACTTGGACGTCTTGAATGAAAGTTACAAAAGTTTGGACGAGCTTTGGGCCTGCTAACTAAGACTAAAAATTTAAAATATTCAAGAAAAAGAAAAGTATAATTTGTATATAAAATCATCAAGTAGGCATTTACAGAAGTCAATCCGTAGTAAACAGCTGAGTGGCAGTGTATTTCGGAGCAGTATCTGAGATCCCGGCCGCAGTGAAAAGGGAGGAATGTGGGACAGGAGGGTTGCATGGACCAAGTTTCGCTTGGAAGTTTGCCATAAGCCTTTTTCACGGTCAGTACTTGAATAACAAGATCAATAACGACTTTCTTGATACAAAATCATAAACGGGAAAAACGCCTTTTAGCCCGAAGGTATATATTTGGACAATTGCGATTTTAGAAGGGAGGTTCAATGGTGAATCAGGTTTGCTCAGATGAAACTTATTCAAAAGATGGGTTAGACACACTGAAGGGCAACGCTAGATGAATTTGTCTAAAGTGACTACTTAGTCGCCCGTCTCGAGTTTGATTTTTATGACATTAACGAAGATCCCGCTAGATCGCAATTCCTCTCTGCCTCAGAAGTGTCACGATTCCTTAGAATACCACTGACTGAACTCGATAAACGATCCCCCAAAAGAAACGTAAAGAGGTGCACCAAAAGAGCAAACGTCACCAGGCTCATATGGAGCCTTAATTCCCTGTGGAATGAGCTTCTACTACCGTATTTCTCATTTAGTACTGCAAAGGAATATTGTCATTTAAACTCACTATAGTAAAAAGAAATGGTTCATCTCATCATGAAGGCTAAAAATCTAACCTCAATAAGCTGCTCTCACTATTCTTTTTTGGTGGGAACACTTCGCATCTCTAAGGCCCAATTATTTGTTAATACTCCGCCTATGTGCCAACATACTAGATATACAGTGAGGTTATATTCTTGTGTAGTTGTTTAACGTCAAGTACTTAAGAGAAGATGCATTCGTGGATGATCCCTAAAACAAGGGGATCCTCCAAAATTTATATAGATGAAAACTGGCGCGGGCCTGATTGCACCACTTTCAGCCGGCGTGGGGGCACGATGGCGCCATCTTTGGTAGGAGTGGGGTATTGAGACACGGCGGGAACGCCCTAATGGCACAACAAGCCCCAGTCGGGCTTATCCGTAGGCCAAATGCCGCCAACAATGCCATTTGTCCTGCAGGTGAGAAAACCACGGCGCTGAACCTACTAGAGTACCGCTAAGCCTCGGAGATAGCCGGTCGGGATTGAACACGCCTCTCTTGGGGTATCAATGGTTTCTCCTTGTAATCGCACGTCGCAGGTTAATTGTGTATACATGGGTAGCAAGCTACCCATGTTGGATCTAACAAGTGACATGTAAGTTTGTATCATACAAGACCGCCAGGCAAGACCGCCGGGCAAGGATTTCCGAAAACAATAGAGGAGCTTCTATGTGGCTTCTTCTTAGACCTTTACTTTGGCATCACTGAAAGTCGCGCCAGTATCGCTTGAGACGTTAGGGTTGACCTATTTAACTCACGTCCTACTCGCGCGTAAATGAAGGAAGCGGAATATCATCATTGAAATGAAACCCTTTGTTCCAAACTGAAAGAAAAAATGCTACAGTAATATTCTTCCAGTCTATTCTCTGAAACTAACCCTGTATTGGAAATGACACTGGGCTTTCCCACTGTTACCTCACACAGGCGGCGAATCCTCCTGAAGTCATCCCAAAGGCTCTCTACTTTGGGCTTTTCGAAGCAACAGCATGGTGGCTTTGCGGTCGGGGCATCCACTGCAAGACAACTCAGGTGTTTTCCGAAAGTCCTCTACAGCCACTGCGGGCACTACAAGTTCACCTGACGGCACATAGACGAAGCAAGGGTTGTGGATGTTGAAGGCCCAAGTCTGTGTGCACATTATACACACAAGAACTGACCCCGAATTGGAGAGTTTTCCTCCTTCAACCCCCTGATTAAATTGACGACGGCGAAACCACACCGGACCGCGGTTAGTGAAGGCCCCTTTCATTATTCAAAGAAGAGAGTGCTGACCCAATTTAGAGGGCAACCAATCAGACCAGGAAGTAGGCTTGGTATATTCGGAAGATAAAAAATAAGATATGACTACCGGAGTTCCATAATTAAAGAAGTTGTAAAAGGACAACTTGTTAAATCACCAGACTATACGAGTGTTGTTAATTTTCAGACTTGAATTTATTGACTATGATTTGGATCTGATTTATCTTCTCCACAACTGTGCAGTGGGAACTGCTATCGTTTGGACTGGCGCGGGGGTCTCCTCTTATATAATCCCCTAGACGAGTCTCTCAGATAGGAATCACATGGTGTTTCCCCTCTCGTGCCCGAGACCTTCCCGATCTAGTTATAGTGCACCGGTCTCTATCCGTATGCAGTATGGGGACTGCACAGTCCACCATCCCATGCATACCAAAGAGCCGTCACGCTTCAACGAGTGGGTATCACAACTCTCAACATCCTGTATATAAGTGAGTATAGACTCTACTTCCCAGCGTAATTCAGAGCCCAGAATTCGCTTAACAGCAATCTGGAATGGATACTTGGGGACCGATGTGTTGCAAAACGACAGCTCAGAGATAAAATTGAAGACCCGATGTTCATACTAAAAGTCCTGCACTCACTGATTTAAAACTTTATAGTCCACGGACTCCATGCTGGAGACGATTCGACGCCTGCATACCAATAAATCCAAAACTAGTTTATTCAGGTTTTTACATTGATTTAATAGTTTGTACCAAGAAATTTGTCTTGAAAAAGACCGCGCTCATAATAGAGTCTGCACACATCTCTTCTGGCAGAAAGTCACCGGGTGCAATGCCCAGCTGAACTTTCGCAGGCCGTTGCAAAAAGTTCTCCCAGGGACGAGTCGAACGTCCGATTGCAAGATTCCATACCCATTACAGTCTTGTGCCTTACCAGCTTGGCCACTGGGAGGTGATTAAAATTGTTGGAAAATGGTTCCTAATCAAGATACCGAGGTAAGAAGAAGTCCGGAAAAATCCCAAATTTACCTGTTATGCTCCATGTTCATACAGCACCACTTACACTTAGTTTCTTCAAAAAAATGGGGGTTCCGTTTTCGTCTTCATTCCCGGGAGTTCCTTGTCTACTCTAGGTTCAACACGCAGTATGATGATATCTGGACGTAGCATTCCGTTTTAATTGTAAAGATTTCGTGTCCCTTGTTTTTCATGAAAAGGGTTTACTTGGACACATGAGACAATCCACGTCCACTGCTCTGATCATGTCTCAGCTAGGGCTATTCCTGGTTTTCTGCCCTATTCGAAACTCCCAGCCGTTTTCATGAAGCACAGGTGTTACGGTTGATGGGACAACCCCAATAGCCACTTCGTACTTCAATCCACTCTTCTCACTCTCGTGTTAGCTACTGCTCAATTCGGATTCGCTTTTTGGCACTTCTCTTTTCTCTGGGATTTTGAATACTCTTAGTTCATGCGGCAATGCCTACCAGAGAGATCACTTTGGCTGTAATCGCTTCTTAGCCACCACACACCCACTAAGCGACGCAATGATGCGAAATTCCCAAGAGGTTTACCTCGCTCACGCCAAGCACGGCGTGGCTGAAGATTTCGCTTTCAGCCCGATGTACCGGCGGTGGTTCTGAGACTTTGGTGAAGCGCACGTTTCTGCGATACGCGCGAAGTGGCCGCTTGAGTTATGCACACCAAAGTAACACTTGAAACTCTAGTATGCACGCCGACCGCTAAGACCTTTCAGAACTTTAGGTTTGCAGATGCCATTATTTATTGGGAATTACAGTTGAAACGAGGCTCAAGTCATAGTTCACGGGAATGCAATCGAACACATTACAGCATAGTACTCTACGCCACACTAGACTCCACCTAAGAAGAACATATTGCAACCACTTTGAACCCCCGTCTCAGCTCAATGAAAGGTGAACATTCATGCAGAAAAAATAGTTATTCTCCAGAGAGATAATCTCTCAAAGCGGTGCGTGCTTGTATGGTTATGGCATATCATCTGAGGCATTGCGGCGACCCAATCGAGTAATGTTATCAAACTCTCGATGCGCGGGGGCTTTTTTCGCATCCAAATACGCAATGCGTCGTGCGTCCATAGTCAAATGCCTCAGAAGGCATAGCCTCAGAGGTGCCTACAGGACACCACAAAAGTATATAAAAGGGCGTTCTTCCCCGGCTTTTGGAATTCCCATCTCCCATCAAAACCACCATGGCCGCACCCCAACCATCCTCCAAGAAAACCTCCACCGCTGCTCCAAAGGACAACTTCTGGACTCTCAAAACCAAATACGGATGGTCCCCAGCGTGTGTCATTGCCTGAAGGGCCTGGAAACTTTAGGACAGTCCAAACAGCAAAATCCATGGGGAGCTTCTCTATAGTTGGATGCGATCTGCGCTCAGTGTCTGCTTGTGTAACGGCATATATTTGAATATAAACATACTTTACTTTCTCAATCTCTGTGATGCATTGTAGTACACTTCACTCTCCCCTATGGTGCTCTACACGATGGTAATTTCGTGAACGGCAAATTACCGCATGCTGACCGCTTAGTGGTGATGGTGCCATGAACCTACCAAACTAGATTGGAGGGCCAAACCACTTAGTTGCCTTCCGGTTATCTCCAAGCGGCCATCGGGGCACGGCTACTCAGAGTATGGCAGATTTTATGACCAAAGCAAGTCATGGCCTGGTCCAAAACGTTATCAGTCACGCTTGGCTGAGCTGGTGTGGATTTCCGAGTAACTGAGCTGAGGTTTCTGAGGTTCTTCCGCAACTATACAATCACTCCTACACTCAACCTGTGATTCACACAAGTACTGGAAGATGCTGCAACGATACGAGCCACACTAGCAAATAAAAATATCGTAACCAAGAATTTGATAGTTTCATCCTTCTCCGAGCAAATCACGTCTATTATCAACCACTTTATTTGGTATATCATCTTTTGTTTTCACCTTTCATCTTTAATTTTCACCTTCTTTTACTCGTTTGTAGAAGAAGGATTTATTTTCATCACTTGCTTGCTTCTTCGTGGCTCGAAACTATTTAATAGTTTTATAAGCTGATTAAAGACATTAGTGAAGACATTTACCTTTCATACCTGTAATTCATTTTGATTCAACTCCACTTTAGCTCGCCCCAATTTTTATATAACACTCTTTGATTTTCAACTCGTTTTAGTATATTGCTATACAGGGATATGTAGGTAGACCTAACAGACCACCGATCCATGCGGGCAGGCTGGGGCTTTATATACTTTTCCCTTGGACTGCACATATCGCTCACTCGACCATGACGTCATCTCATCGCATTGGTGGTCTACTCCTTATTGGATGACTGCATGCGCTCCTGCATCGAAGTACATTGAGTCCGTGCAGGCCAAGTACTCGTTGACATTGATTAATATGGAGTATTCAATACGGGGTCTTATTAACTCAAGTCCTTTCGAGAGTATTTTTTCACTACTACTTTTTTGCATTCTTTTAAAGGTGGACATATCAATCGGCTCCATTTGGGGCTCCATAAAAATTCATGCACAAGCCTTCCCGTGGAAGTAGAGCTCCAATTCGAAAAATAAACCATGACTCAGCTTCGGTAGTGTGAACGCTGATTGTACTAGATCTATTTCTCCGGTGACGATATAGCCAAAGGAAAAAAATCAACGGGCTCATCTCCCATAGTGGCCAAATAGCCCGAATCAACTGGGAATAGCCCCAAGCCGCACGCTGTGTCGCACAGTTCGGTTGACAATAGACTGTAAGATCTAATAATAGACAAAAAGCTTAAAATTCAGGTGCAGTCGAGAAACACTGGGTGATTTAACCAAAGCTGTCTATGAGCTCCTGTCTGAGTGGACTCTCTACTGGATCGTACTGCTATGGAACGCCAGGGCGCAAATCCATCCTCTGACAACAAGTGGTACCATTCCTAGCGGACGGTGAAGCAAGATCTTATCAGCGGAGGGGTGTTTTCGTGGGTGTGGTGTGACATTTTGTTCTGTGCCACTTTGGGATTTGGTATACGGTTCTCACCCTAGCCACATTACTACCTTGTTGGTCAGAATACCAAGGGGAAACGCACAGGGACGAGTGGCACTAATAGTAAAGCTTTCAATGTGTTGCCAAGCCAGCATTTCCAAATTTCAATGACTACAGCCCTGCTGGCACCACGGATCATATGCAAAACTTGGATGGTGCACGCTGCACGATGTGTGATACTCAGCTTTAGACTGATTGGCGTGAAGAGGTGACTATATAGCTGGACATCCACAGCAAAATCATATCCGACATAAATCAACAGTACGCGGCGTTCTTTGAGTCACCCCTAGCCATGGAGGAGGGGAATAACGTTTGGGTCGGAATGGACAGAGCGAATCAAGTCACAATTTTCACCTAGAGTTATTATCAAGAAGGCCTTTTTGAAATCAAACTGATTTTTACTGAATGTATTTGGCCCTTTTACCACTGTTAGTCAACCCCCCAATCTAATTTACTTGGGGTCAGTCGAGAGGGTAACTTCAAGGTTTCTTTGAGGAGGAAGTGGTACCTCTATGAGTTTCCGTCTATTCCATTTCGAGCCACTGAATAAGTGGTCCACAATTGAAGGAGGATTACTTCTACATTGTTTATATTTTCGCTTGCAATTACTAGCTAAGTATTTTTTTAGGTGATCTCTCTCGAGATTGTCACAAGTTTCCTCGTACTGTGGTACTTCCTGCCGCTGCATTTAAAGAGTGATTTCTAGAGGACACTTGCTCTCTGGCTCGTTCCTATGGCAGCTCGTCTGGCCAAGTTTCAAAATCCCGTGGTGATGCCGAGGCTCATTACCGA
>NKZP01001200.1:0-82540 GCA_002370765.1 Metschnikowia similis
CCATGGCGTCCACTTGTAGCGTACGTCGCAGGTAAATTTGGTATCCATGGGTAGCGCGCTACCCATGGTGGATCTAACATATTTCATGATCGGTTAAAATCATTACATTTCATATAAGAAACTGTCAGGTTCGATAGGTGTAAAGACTTAGAGAGGATGTATAACAGAAACAGAATTATTTGTACTTCCTCCCATACAAATGTTTATATTTTTAGTGGATACCATAGTCTCTCTTGTGTTCAAGATATATATCTTCTTAGGTTGATCATTCATTACCTTTATATTAATAGATTTCATATATCTTATTTTTATTGTTCTAATAAAATCATGCATTCCTATTTTATTATAAAAATAATCAACCCAATAACTGTCAAGGCATAAGTCTCTAGCTTGAGACGATTGGTAATTGAACTTCAAGCAGTATAGCTTTAACCATATTTCAAAGATTCCATCTAATAATAAAGTTTTGAACAGTTTCAAAACAAATATATTTTTCCCAACATGCTATTTTTAGTAATAGATTTCTCAATATACTTACGTTGGGTGATTTTATTATTTGAACAAAATAATATCTGACCTTATTCAGATTAACACAAGGGCCTCAGTGGCGCACATGCATTGCTAGGAAGAGCCCTTAGGCTATTTGTATAACTAAACATCATCCTGATAATGAGTGTCAACTTATTCAATCATTTATACGATCTTGTTATTGCCACACCTTGTACTAAAAGTAATGTTAATAAAGATGGTATAGAGCATTATTACTTCATAAGAAATACTATACTATGGTGTATTTTATGAGAAGTAGATTAGATAATTATCTGTACATTAGAGTGCTAATAAGGTAATGTCAGCAGGTGGTCAAAAACCATAAGTTTCTGTTTCCAGAAGGGCTTCATGAACCTTATTATATTTACGATTCAATAAATTTATAAATGTACTCAAGATGGGAAGATGGGAAGAGGATATAAAAGGGAAGATAAATATTTAGTTGACGTAATATATAAGAAGAGTAAACTGATCGCACCAGTACGTAAACTGAAGACAGATGTCATACCAGAGGCCAGTCCCTCGACTGAACCGGAGCCATTGGAGTCTTCCACGAAGAGCTGGATACGCCTCCTGATACCCATTACACCCTCAAGTCCTTGGCATATTCGCTCCCTCCCCCCGTGGTCACGCATCCTTCCCATATAGCGTCGTGGCGTCCGTCTCGAACGGTCTCTGAAATCTATAACAACGATATAGATGCCCACCATTTGATAGACTTTACGTTCAAGCCAAACAGGGTGATCTGGGATAAACTCGAAGGCTTGCAGTCTCCTGAGCTCCAGCTGGAAACAACCGATTTTCTAGAAAACATGTACAAATCTAGCATCATTGATGATGCCAGTGCAGAAGTGACCAATTCACCGGAGGAGTATCAAGCGACTTTGAAAGCGCAAAACACCCTTCTCAGAACGCTTCATCAAAAAATGGTGGAGATTGGAAGCTTTGAGTTGAATGGTGATAAAATAGAACGCTGAAAGGTGGTTTTGGCTCAGAGCTCCAAGAACTCATTAGATCCTATACGAGAAGTCGTATAGGCAATTAGAGGAATTCTCGCTCCATTTTCCAAAAAGGAGTTTTCACTGCACAGTTGCGGATAAGATTGATTCTATCCAGCTCATACTTGATATATTCAAGTCTGAAAACTAACACGGAGCCATCGTATGATACCTATACCATCACGTATATTTCCCAACACGTCTATCCTTTGAAGATGTGTTCCTGGTGACAGATGCGATTGTGTGAATGGAACCTTTTCCCCAAGTTTGCCCGTGCCTCTAATATGTTTCAGCCGTTGGAACTTAGCTGAGCTAATGGACCTTGACCATCATGGCTAGATCCTTGGATACCTTCGAGTGCGTCGAGAAGAGTTATTCGATGATGATCCCTGGCGCAAGGGGGACCACGTGAATTTCCATAGCACAACTCTCTACCAGATTCACTGCTGCTGTGGGTCCAAACGGCTTCACTGTTGCTGCGGGCCCAAACGGTTTCACTGTTGCTGCCGGGGAAAATGGGTTGGAGACAGGTGTATCTTGAACGGGCTGCTGCTATTGCTCCAGTACGGCGCTGAACTCGAAGGGCTGAGTTTTGGCTGCTGGTGCTGCTCTGGATGTTGTGGCGGGAAGTTTGAAAAGTAGTGGAATAGTAAAAAAGAAAAATTAAAGGGAAGGTTATTTTCATCTCTTTAACCTTACTAGTACCACTTATACAAGTCCTACAGTTAATCAACTGATACTTCAGCCATGAAAATACAAGTTCAGTAATTGGACATTCTATTACAATAAATAGATTCTCGTATTCAGTTTGCATTATTTTATAATTAACTCAATAAATATAATATCTAAAATACCACTGTATGGAGATGCATAGGTGAAACATGGTGAGCGACATTCACACCCAGGTAACTGGTGCAGCTGAAACAACAAGGAAAAGATGAGCCTGTATTCTCACGTTGATTGTTGACCGAATATATCATCCAATGTAATAAATCCTTCCATTCGTATACATTAGTCTTGAAAGGGTGATTGTCATTTAAATTGATATGTGTATATAAAAGTAAAGCAAGCAGCTAAGGTGTGAGGCACTAAAAAAGAGACATCCAATGAAGGAGGGATTCAAGCGCTTGTACCAAATATTTACTATGCGCAAAGGATCAATAGAGTGAGTAATATTAGAAATAATATGAACATATCTAGAAATACGTACGAAGTGATGTAGTCAAAATGCTAATTTATTAAGAATGTACGTAACTAAGCTCTTGAATTGAATTTAAAGAGAACTGAGTTAACAGCCATTTTAATGAATAAAAAGCTTACGAAGACGAAAATAAAACGTACAACAATTTAAATATATTCTAATAGATCCTATTTTTGAATTGCAGTACATTATTATGTATGTAGAAAGCCGGAATTATGACGAAAGGAATTGATGGTTTAACTTTAGATGGACTATCATTTTCCTCTACAGAAAAATTAACTTCCGAAATAAATCAGGTAAATATCAACCTGTTCCTTCAAGAAGAGTTGAAAGAATAAAAGGCAGCAGATACAGGCATGTGGCAAGCGTGATATGCAAGTTCGGACGATCTCCCGTCCGGCAGAAAATGGTTAAGTGAGGAATGCCCGCTCAGGTTTGATAGGAGAAGCCAGGAAATTTCTAGGCATAAACATCCAAGTGGGATACGGTTACAACAGTGCATCTTCCAGATCACATCGATACTCTTATTGAACTACTCCCAGATTTCAGGCCGACACAATGGCCTACCTGCTGAACCTGAGAATATGAGAAGAGCACCAATGATGACGAGGAGCCTTGTGACGAATCTAGGTCTTCCATTGGAAAAATGCCATTCGTAGCAATTGCTGTTCGCTTTGACATGTGTTATATTGTCCTGCGTTCTGAGTCTATCAAGACATTTCAATGATTCAATGATCACTTCAAAGCAGCAAGGAAGGTTCTTTGCTATTTGAAATCAATCCATCTCAGTTATTTTTGACGACTCAAACCATGAATCATGAAATCATGAAATCATGAAATCATGAAATCATGAAATCATGAAATCATGAAATCATACCAGGTATTTGAAAAACCTGGCAAAGATTCCATTCGCACACCTCCTGCTAGTTCATTCGGAGATAGACCTTCAGAGGCAGTGTTAAAGACCAGACTGAGCGAGAGACTTAGCCACTGCGCATGTCCTTTGGCTTCCTAAAGCGACGTGCGGGGAAGACTGCAACATAGAGGTGTTTCGGGGTGAAGGTCGACCCCAAATATAAATGCATGCTGCCTGCTAACTTCATAAGAGTAATCATACAACCCAGGTTGGAGTATCATCAAAGATGCCTCCTAGAACCAGACCCCCTAATACTCATGTATCTAATGATGATAATGATGATGGAGGAGTCCACAACTATCTTCATGAAACACTGTCTGTGCTATCAGAGCGTGGACCACCACTGGAAATTAGTCCTTGGTGCTTTCCGGTCCTCCCAGCCTATCCATGTATGACGCAGATGAGGAATTATCCGATCTACAGGATTTACTTTACATTACTCAAGTGTCAGGTTCTATAGATGTAAGACTAAGAGAAGGAAGTATATTGTTGATGATCCGTGAAACAAAGGGGACACATCCGAGTTATATAGAAGCCGCCAGCGACTGCGCCACGTATGCGGGCCGTTATCGGGAGATAAGGACTTTATCGGGCGAGTCGTGCCGAGTGGCTGACTGATAAGGCTTATTGAGATAAGGGCTTATCAGTCTAGATCTCGGGAGAAGGGAAACCTAGTGGTCTGGGCCGAGCATGGAGGCGAGGTCTGACGTCATACCGCGTCTAGCCGTGCATCGCAGTTTAATTGAGTGTCTATGGGTAGTACACTACCCATGGGGAGCCTAACATCAAGGAGATTGAAGGTATATAATGACCCCTCAAAAAGACCACCAGCCGAACGCCGGGGGTGTACTTCAATTCTGTGCCTTTAGAGATTGAACCCGGGATCGAGGGTTTTCAATATGCTAAGCAAATGATATGGATGTAATGGCTACCCACCTTGGTAGTGCGCGGCGCGGGTGCAAATTAGACAGGAGATATAGAGAAGATATTGAGAGGAGAAGACGATTGCACCTTCACAAGATTTCCAAATCTATATGTATTCTAAAATAAAGTGTGCTTGGACAAAGCGTGGTATAATCTTGTGGATGATCTTGTGGTATGATCTGTGGTATGATCTTGTGGTATGATCTTGTAGTATGATCTGGTGTGATCTTGTGTGGTCTTGTGTGATCTTGTGTGATCTTGTGTGATCTTGTGTGATCTTGTGTGATCTTGTGTGATCTTGTGTGATCTTCTGTGATCTTGTGTGGTCTTGTGTGATCTTGTGTGATCTTGTGGAATGATCTGGTGTGATCTTGTGGTATAACCTATTGGACTTGCCATAGTGGAGGCTGCAAGGGAACTAAAAATAAACCTTTGAATGGTGCTAATATGTTCCCCGGCACCAAGCGGTGGTCGACACGAGCCAGAGATTTTAAGCAGTGGCATATCACACAGGTTTTGCGACTCGTCTTTTCTCACCACAGGATCCGCTCAACAGCATTGTGCTATACTCCCTGGGTTTCTCTAACGGTGTTTTCCGCTCCGTGCCACCGCTCAACATGTGACTATTCCTCGGACACGGCTGCTGAGTCTAATCTGCTCCGTCCACTAGGAAGTTGCTGGCGTCATAGACGGCCTTTCAAGGTTGGGTGGGCTAGACTGAGCGTCCGAGAGCGGTCGTGACTGGGCCACGACATCGACGCCAGCGAACAAAGCCGTGGCTTTCGGTACTCCAACCCTCTTTCAATTCCGGAAATTAGTACTTGGTCTGGCTCTTCCTGTACCCCTCTCTGGAACCATTCTGGCTCTAGATCTATATGAATGCATATCTGGATCTCCGTATGACTCTCGCTGGGGCTTTCCTCTTCCTGGCACTCATTCTCGCTCAATAAGCGTAAGCAGAATGGCCATACAGGTTCTATGCAGAACTGGCTCCACTTTCCTGACCTGCTCGACGACACTTTGTAGCCTTGATCCTGCGCATCCAGTGGTACAATGATTCCCGCTTGGAAAGTGGTTTTTTTGCCAGCCTATCAAACATGAGAGCGCAAAACTCTGTGGTTATGCGTCCCGGATCATGATGGTTTCCTCTCATGATAAGCACGAGCTTCAGTAAGCAATGCCACACGGTTGCCTCATAACCCGTCCAAAAACCTTACTGTGGTTGGCGCCTTTCAGAATGGATGAATATCAAGCTTTGGGGCTGCCAACGCCATCAACTTCTTCCTCGCCAGCTAGATCGCATACAGCCCACTATATCACCATCAGAATTCCGTTGAGAGCCATTGAAAAGCGCAAGAAGAGACTCTTGGAGTCGCTCAATTGCTGCAACTCTCTCAAGATCTTTTGCCGCGGTTCCACGCCCGACACGTCGTCCTTCACGTGAGTCACAATGATATCAAGGCCCTTCAAGGGCGTGGGCCTGCTTGCGGTGCAGAGCCGCTCGAGACTTACAAGCTCCTCGATCACGTGGGTGGGCGTTAGGTGGCCGTACAAGTCCATGTGGGAGTCGACGATGGATGTCGAGCATTCAAGCACGATGCACTTGAGCGACCGGTCCACCACAAAAGGCGCCACGTGGCTCCACACGAGGGCGTTTTTTTGCGCCAGCGACGAGGTGTCCAGCTCGAAGTCGCCAAACACCAAGATCTTGTCGCGCGATGTGTTTTCTTGCACCAAAAACGCCAGCGACATGTACAAGCCTTGGTCGTGGCCTCGCACAGAGATGTGGCCGTGAGCCACCTCAAACGTGGTCACGGTATAGGCGCCTTGGACGATGCTGATGGGTCTTAGCTCAGGGATGGTCACGAGGTCGAAGAGCCGGAGCAGCGGCAAGTCCGGCCAAATGATGCCGTTGAAGATGTGGTTTCGGAGCGCGGTCATGGTGAAGTCAAGCCCCAACACCTGCACACGGACGCGGGTATCGGTGGGCCCTAGAAGCGGCAGGTTGACCACTAAAGCCAGGATATGGTCCAAGTGGGCATGCAGAACTAGCACCGTGGAGAGACACTGGAACACGCGGTGCAGAAGAAGCATCGGGCTTGGGCTTAGACCTTGGGCCTGGGCTCGGCTTAGACCTTGGGCCTGGGCTCGGAGGTGCATGAATGGCCACGTTAGCGGGAGGCTGCTGTAGTCCTCAACATGCATGCGGTTGGTGTACATGGCCAACTGGCGTTCTGCAACGCCTCGAGAGTCATGGACGAGCTCCGCGAGGGTCGCATGGCCCAGACCGGCATCGATGGCCAACAAGCACTGGTGGCCTTTTTCCACGATTTCCGCGTACGTCACGTTGGCGGGCTTGATCAACATCAGGCAGTTTCCGCCCTCGAGGGGGCCGCCCGATGTGCCTAAAAAGGTGATTTCGAAAGACATCGCAAATCCGATGCCCGATGCGAGGCCAGGGATGAAGAAGGAGGGAATGGACCTTAAAGGTCGGGGTTTGGTCGTTAACTGACGCTGCTTCGGTACTTTCCGGGTTGACTTCTGGGCAGCCGCCAGATGAGGTGAAGGAGCCGTAGGGCTGGGAAGAAGGCAACGAGATGCACTGGTGTATCACCTCGAGGATGCACTGCAGAGGATTTCCGAGATGAAGCGCAGACGGCCGGGGGACTGCAAGGGAATGCCAGACACTGCCGAGAGATAGTGCCAGACGGTGGTGGCGGAAGCGAATCGCGCGGCTATTTACGTGTGAAAGGCTCAGGCGCACCCATGCATGGAAGCTATGCGGGGCGATGGTGGAAGGTGCGACCGCCGAGCCCTCCTGTATAGCCCCGTCGTATTCGGTAACTTGGCCAATCACACTCTAAGCTTTGGGTGGATGGCGTGCGGCGTAATGTGGGGTGCCTGCATGGTTCCTATGCCGAAGTGGTACCGGAAATATACCTTTTTCCGGCCCTGAAAGCGCCTTGCCGTGGCGCTCAAGAGCTCTTTGTAGCCTCTCTAGCACTTTGTAGCACTCCGTAGCTGTGCAGACAGTTTGCAGCTCAATGGTGTCAGTTCCCGGCTGGCAGTTTATGGCGTGCAACTTACTCTTGGCGCTTTCTAGCGGTCCTCAATCTCGGATTCCATGAAGCGCCCGTAGCTTCCGGCCACCCCGAAACAGCGAAAAAAAGCAAAGCTGGGACGGAGTTCCACATGGCAAGATCCCGCTGACGGCCATATTCGGTCGCGGCGAAATAACGTTCGACTCTCGCTACCCGTTTGCGTCTGCTTGTTTTTCCGTCTCTAGCTCATGTCCACATCGCATGCACTAAGCAATTCTGGGTGGTAGCCCATCTCTTTAGCCGGTTTAATATCTATATTTTCCAAATGGGACTTCTGGCCCTTCCCGTCTACCAATCAGAGAGTGCATGAGCCAAAGGGGTGTCCCACTTTACTGGCACTTGCGTTCCGGACTAGGTGGCCCAGGGGAGCAGGCCGGGGACGAGCCCCACAAATAAGACCAGGTCGAGGTTGAAGGTATTTCTGCCGAGGGTCCCAATATACTATGATTAATCCGGGAGCATATCATCTCGCTTTCAGAATACATGCTGAGGCAAGACCCAAGGTGAGACCGCTCAAGCCAGCCATATTTGACAGAGGGTATCAATGTGAGTCTTGCAGCCATGCATAAGTTTCATTTATGATGCAATTGTGGGTGTATGATCAGCAGCGCTCAAAGAATGACAGTTGCGCTTGGTCTGCTGGCTTGACCTGGGCGTGACCGGCGGCGATGGGAACGCATAGAATTCATGGAACCCGTCGGCTCATTAACCAAGACTTCCAGAGAGGCTGTAACGGTCCGAGTAACCCGTTCATTTACCGCGTGTGTGTGTACCAGAGTCTGTGACTGTGGGTACCAGAGTCTGTGATTAGAGTATTCCTGGCACCACACAACGTGAGACTCAGACCCGGCCGGACCGGTCTGGTAGAACCTTGGGTGGAGCTGAACTCATGAAAGACCGGAAAAGGTCAAGACAAAACCTAGCCAAGCCTTTTTGTTTTCACAGAATATTCCTGGCTCGAGCATCGCATTCCCTCGGCACTCCGGGACATCACCGTCTATGAAAGAGCAAAGTAGAGTGCCGGCACCTCCAACGTGCAAGCTCCATTGTGCTTTTCGCCACACGTCCTTTTCGCCACACGGCCTTTTAGCCACACGTCCTTTCATTCTCCAGGCGGCCGCAACTATCGTGGTAGAGCCGACCAGGGTAGAAGAGAGGACAACGTAACTCGACAGGATGCGCTACCGCGCCGCTCACGACACAGTGTCGGGTTACGACTATGGGTCTGGTTTGACCGGTTCCTTTTGTGGATATTTTGTTGCTTGCTACAAAAGTCCGGCCTCAGTATGCCGTCAGGTTTGAAGGCCGCCAGAGCTCGTTCGAAGCTTGAGCACAGTGAGGCCTTCCCGAAGACGGTCCTCCGCGTTCAAGAACGGGAAAAACCAGAGGTGAGCCAAAAGCCAATTGCAAAAGGTGAACCAAAGCCAATTGCAAAAGGTGAACCAAAGCCAATTGCAAAAGGTGAACCAAAGCCAATTGCAAACGGTGAACCAAAGCCAATTGCAAACGGTGAACCAAAGCTAATTGCAAAAGTATTGGCGGAACTCAACTCGCTGAATGAGGCCAATCACGTCAGCGACATGGCGGACCCGTTTTCAAAGGCTCCATTTGGCCGTGTTCTTCTCGCTGGTTCGCGGAAGATCTGGGGCGCTTTTGCACCCAATTTACAGTGTTTTGAATTTTGCCCCAACGAGGCAAATCGTTTCAACAATATTGATTCAATATTTTGATTCACACCACTTTCGGTACGGGAGGAGTGGAGAAGGGGCGTCAATGATGAGGAAGAGGGTGGAAAGAAAATATATGATGCAAAGGAAGAGATTAAGGAGGTGAAATTGTATGGAAATCTTTGAATATCGGTGATTTGAATAGCGGTGATTAGAATATCGGTGATTAGAATAGCGGTCATTGGCGTGTTGTATCAAGGAGGTCAAGTTCATGAGGGGCAGAGGATTCTTTCTAAGTTTATTGTTTCACCCCTACTGATCTTCTTTTGATACATTACCTCTTGGTAATACTTTAAGATTCTAATACTTTCACTCACCATTACTTAAACTATCCCTGTAAGTTATTTTACAAGTTACTCAGATGTTTCATTCCACTTGTTTTTATTTTTTACCATTTTCATGATTATGATTGATACTTTTCAGTTAATCTTTTCATTTATATATTTTGAATTACAGTCTTTAAAGTAATATCAATTACATATGCATTTTTCGATATATCACCTACACATATAAACCATCAAAAATTAATATATGAAGGAGACAAAATCTACTCAAGGATCGATTATTTATCCGGCTTATTAAACAATGGTAATACCATATTTTATCTATAAGGTTATGATGAATTTCATCAGACCGTGGTCCAGTTGGACAGTATTAATGTCTTTTGTTTCAGAATAGTTTCATTTCTACCTTCCGTTTCGCTTGAATATTCTTCAGTATACGATTCAGTGGCTGCCACCATCCGTATATACCTTTTTGCCATTTTCTGGATTCTTGCCGAACCACATGGGTCGTGGGTGCCAAGCTTACCTGAGATGCACGGTTAGACACAACGACCTACTCCCGCTCCGGACTCCTCGAGGTTACACGAGGTGACGCTGCCTCTCCGAAACATCAAGGCCAATACCTCCTCACGAATACCACCATACCACCACCATATCACCCTTATAGATTTCTACGAGCATAATTCAATCCTAACAAGGTTACACCAAATACATCACCATGTCCTCTGGCCGTTTAGAATCAATTAGAATAAAGTATCAAGTGCTTCACGGAGAACTTCCATTCAAAACCTTTCGCCTTATGGTCTTGAGCGTAAACAAAAGGCAGATTCCCGGGTGACGCGGTAACACCCATAACAAGGCCTCTGATGTACGACTATACCAAGAGTCGCTGCAATCACTCAACTAGAAATCGGAATCGATCAGCAAGTTAGCACACGAATAAGGCCATTCACAAGACCTCAACCCCTATTTTCCGCTCTCTCCGACACGAGCTAGGTTGTGGAGTGTTTCCATCAACCCCCACACATTTTCAACATGCGTGGTGGAATTTCTCATTGATCCTGGGCGCTAGCTCTCTGCTTCTCAATCGGTAGGATATTTGACTGTTGGTTCTCGGGCCGATTCCGATGTCCATTCGAAAAGACTAGCCCTAAAGCATTCTGATCCATCAAGCACCACTGAACACTCTTTCAGCATCACACAGTTTCGGATACAGGCATCTGCCATCTATAGCTGTTTGGACCCGTAACCAATGATGTTTTTGGCAAACTTCCAGCTCTGGTCCTCCACCTTCAAGTTTTTCTCGAACGACAAATTGATTTTCCCATCGTCGTAGCTGAACACTACCAAGGAATACTTGTCGGAGGCACGAGCATCCCTGTAGTACAAAACACGCATGCAATTTATCATGGCTTCCCTAGCCTCGGACTCTGTCACCTTTTCGTAGTCCTCATCATATGGCACCAACTTCCTTAACAAAGGCACAGCCAAGTGGGTTCCGAAACCCGTGGCAAGTGCAGAGGATCCGTACGCCACACCTAAAAGGTCCACATAACGCAAAAAAGGGCTCTTGTCATCGTTGAATCCTGCAACAATCACCGCGTTCCACAACGGGTCCATCTTCAGCCTCCGGTTATACAACACGCGCGTCAAGTATTCGTGCACATGAGGCGCCCGCAAGTTATGGCCACCGTCCGAGTCATAGATCTCTTCGTCGGTCTCCAATTGGTGTAACAATCTTTCGATGTGTTGCAAATCTGAAATATCCCCGGAGATCCCGACTATCGTCTCGGAGCCAACCCGAATCAAGCGCTCGATGTTGTTGAATCTAAGAAGCGATCCGTAAGAGCCCATGTTATCTGCAGCCACGGCTACTCCGTTTTTGAATTTGAGTGCCAACACGGACGTTCCGGTGATGATGGGTTGCTGGGTGTGCATGGAAGGAAATTGTGTGGAGGAGGCGCAATTTGAAGCATTGGCGATCTGGTGGTTGTAGGCACCATAAACTCTGTCGTCGGGCCTACCCCAGGAGAAAGGTTCGTGGTTCATGGCGGAAGAGGATGGTGATCAAGTAGAGCGTGTGCCTCGAGTGTAGTGGTGCGGAGGCCTCCAGTGGCGATTAGCACGCGCACGACCAGTGCCGAGGTCACTAGTACAAGAAAGCTTGTTTTATATGCGTCGTCATGGATTCGAAATCAGTACTGCAGGGCTTGCTGCTCTTTTTGGATGGAACATAAGATGTTCACTCGGTCACTAGGGCAAATAATGGCTGGTGTACGGATGTCTGCCCGAGCGGGCGCCCAGTAGGCGGTTATGAGAGCGCCCAGTAGGCGGTTATGAGAGCGCCCAGGATGTAGTGAAAATGGCGATGCGTACATGATGCATGTCATAATTGTGTATAATTATATTTAGTAGACAAGCGTGGCGCCACCGCTGTCGATTTGGTCCGTTTCTGCTGCACTTGGAGCCTTGTACCTGAAACGTTTTGACAACTCCATACGCAACAACACCTCACCCGGCTTGAGCTCGATTTGGGCCACCCTAGGCTGAGTGCCCATGATTTGGGGCATTTGGCCTGTTGGAGAAAGAGGGTGTGGCTTGGCTGCTCCGCCACCTGATGTTAGTAGAATGCAAAAAATTGGTCAGGGCGTGAGAATTCAGCTGGTGTCCGGCGGGAGTGAGATCACAGACATTGTAGGCCGTTTAAGGCGAGAACACCGTTGTGTTGTAGCAATTCATGGAAGCCCTTATCAATGGCTGCTCGCATGGCGTGAAGGTGAATCCCAAGCCGGAACGAGGAGATAGCTAAAGTGGAATTCGTGATGAGCATCAACCAGGGCTCCAATGACAAGAGATGAGTCTTTGTACACTATGCTTGCTATCGGCTAGACTCTTTGTTATGAAAGAGAAGCATGTCCATACTTTCACGGACCACACTGGCATAAATTCCGATGCTGATTTCATGGTCCGAAGGCATGACATCGATAGGCTGATCCAGAGGCGTCAAGCAAAGGCAAAGCATAGGCAGCTATGATTCGGTAGGCATGCTTATCACGACGAATATCGGCGGGGTTGTCAACTGGCCACAAAATGCTAGCTCTGGAGCCCCGCTTCAGTACATTAGCGTGAGTTGCACTCAATAAACAGCAGATATTGAGGAAGCCAATGTAAAAATCAGCAAGCGGAAGTTTCAACAGCCAAGAAATCAGGAGTCATCAGCTGGCAGCAGTGTTCTGAACTGTTCGTAGGTGGATATTAAACCAGGATTTCACCATACTTATTGCCAGCTCTTGTTCAATCAGCAACCCCACTAAAGATAAATCGCCGGAAATTAAATCGCCGGAAATTAAATCGCTAGAAAGAGTGTCCACCAAAAGCAAGGGGAATTCGCCAAGCAGCCGATTAACAGGTGAGAAATTCACCGGATAACCGCTTTGGAATCGGGATTATGAACTTCACCGGAGAGTTCTTAGCCAGTAAGCAATTCCCTAGCACCACGAGGTATTTCTCCACGGACGAATCGTCAGCTAATGATTCGAGTCCACAAACATGTTCAGATATCCGTGGACTTGAAGCCGGGTCACAATTAGCTCATATTCCATATGCTCCGGCTGTCCGTTCATGAGGGAGGAGCCATAATGAGAGGATTCGAGAGCTTGGTTCCAGATTTCTTCATTGATGTTCTCCCATTCTGTACAATTTCCCTCTTTGTTTAGAATCGCTTGTTTCTCATCATCTTCGCTAGATCACTGCCTGCGTTTCTGTCGTATGCGCTATTGGCTTCTCTGTATTGGCTGTGAATCTTGATCTGATTGTTGCTGTGCAAATTGCTCATATAGGTACCCAAATTTGCTATGATAGTTGCCTGGTTGCTCTGGTTGCACTTCCATTGCCCCGCCACTGATACTAATAAATGCCGTGGCTCGCAAATGGCCCGGCCTCCAAGCTAATGAACTTCTCACGTAACCTTCCCCTTATTAGTCATTCATGTATACATACTGAGTTTGTGAGGTCCTCCGACAAACTTAATAAGCGGGGTGTACTTGAGTAAAGTAGATGTCTGTCTCATTGTGGTGGAGTACGGAGTGTTGCAGTTCTGGTAAAGACCCCCGGGCGAGCACCATATGCAGTCCCCGGGTATGCCGGGACGCAAGGAGACAGAAACGACCGAACGAGGAAGTATGCAGGAACCAGGCAAGAAGGTAGCGAAATACAAAAGGGAGACACTTTCAAGGACGGAATGCTTATGTGTATGCAAGAACGGCGGTGGGCCGAAAAGAGTGGCATGGACGGTGCACACGTAGCGCATACGGCTGGGACCCCGTGAAAGAGCCGTACACCCTGAGCCGGGACAGGAACGCCGCCACATCAGTACACCCGATATGCGCCAGAAGAGACAGAAGGAGGGTATCACCAGGGCGGCTCCACCGCCGCACGCGACACCCGTACACCTGGCGAGATACTACCTCGCGTTGCCATGTTCAGAGGCCCACCCTCCCGGCGCGAACTACACCTAGACACTAAGCACCATGAGCGACAAACTACAAAGGACCATTGCACGGTTCCAGGAGAAAATCAGCAACAAAGACTACTACGAGGCGCATCAGACGCTCAGAACCATCACAAACCGATATGTGAAGGCCAAGCAGTACCCGCTAGCCATGCAGATTCTTAATGAGGGAGCATCCTCATTGGCTGCCAGCAAAGAGTACGCTTCGGCCAGCGACCTCATTACTTATTTGATTCAAGTATATGTGGAATCCGGCCAGGCTTGTGCAGGCACTCCCAAGTCTGTGTTGATGGAGTTGATCAATATGTTGCCAGATACTGAGCCCAGCTTAGGAGACTTGGCCAAGGATGCGGTGGCTTGGTCGCAAAAAGATGCAGGTCCGGAGGGAAAAGCTAGGACGCAATTCGGTGATGCTCAGTTGCACCATCTTTTCGGGCAAAAGTTTCTCGGGGCACTTCCGGCTGCAAAGTCCGAGGATGACCGCTACAAGGTGTTTGCCGCGGCTGAGTTACACTTGGTGCTTGGCACTCATGAGTCTGTGCCTGTGTACACCGACTTTTTGTATTCATGGTGGTCGGAGAGTCCGGATGCTGACCCCGGTCTTTTCATTGCTCGGGCCGTCATCAACTATGGCTATTTGAAGAACATAAAATTCATGAATGTTGCTCATGAGCGCTTCAAGAAACAGTGCGAGGCTGGGCCCTGCGTCCAGGCCTGTGAAGTGTATGAGTTTGTGGAGTTGTTGGTGCACACTTTGGGCAAGGCGGATGCAGGAGACAAATTCATGAAGTTGTACGGGCACTACAAGAGTATTTTGGCGGAACAAGAGCTTGCGGCACCGGTTGAGTACTTGGGGCGGTTCTTCTTTGGCTTGAATTTGGGTAGCTCGGGCGCCAACAACAACATGTTGGCGAACTTGATGGGGGGATTGTTCAAATAGAACTTGATGGGGGATTGTTCAAATAGAACGAACTTGATGGGGGATTGTTCAAATAGAACTCATCTGGAGACACTGTTTCGAGAAGACAAGCCCGGCTTCACCTCGAGAAACAATAGTGGTGAATGTCTTTGAGAGAGACTTGACTGGCGACATTTTACCGGTAGAAACAAATGCGGGTGATAGCCAGAGGAAGTAAACGTGGAGATGAGGTGACATCGAGGTGCACTTAACAGTCAATGCAAGGGGTCCACGTCTGGCGCCAGGATAAGTTACCATCAAGAGAGTCAACTTTAGCAAGTAACGATTGATGGAGTACCCAAAAGAGACCGACGTTTAATGAGCCACGGTACTTTTGATCAAGATGCGAGTGGTGTGGCGGACGGTGCTTCGAATAACTGCTGACCAAGTAACTCCAACCGTGAGCTTTTCATACCACTACTAATAGGTAGCGCCCGAGTCGTGTAATAAGCAGCTGGACTCCAAGGCCGCCACCAACTCGGGTCTCTTTGCCTTCTCGAGTTCGTGCCGAGCCTCGGCGTACGTGCACCACCTGCGCTCGCGCTGCTGGCTCTCGGGCCAATCCGTGGTCAAGTTCTCCACCATCATCTCATAGAAGTGGAACTCCAGGCGGGGCACGACCTTGGTCGGGTCGAAGTCCACGTTGGGCTCCAAGACGGGCGCCTTTTTCCCCCGCATGTCGAACACTACGGGCAATTTCCGGAGCACGGTGCCCTCGCACCCTGCCTCCTCCCATGTTTCGCGGACGGCGCTCACTGCAAAGTCGTCGCCTTCATCAAGCTCGATGCCCCCTTTGGGAAGAACCCACTTGCCCTTGTGCGCACTGGACAGAATCATGATGACCTTGTCTTTTGTGTCATTGAGGCAGATGCACCCAGCCACCATTCGAGCCCCAGACTCGGGATTGTACCGCTGGTTCTCTCTTCCAACGCGAGAACGTTGTCCTTTGACCAAGCTGGGATTCTGCATGGGTGTTGGAGCTGGACGCTGGACGCTGGAAACTGGACGCTGGACGCTGGAAACTGAAAGCTGGAAGCTGGACGCTGGAAGCTGGAAACGTGCAACTGGAAGCTGGAAAGTGGATAGCAAAACACTATTGGGAACTGGGGCGAAAACTGAGTTCGAATCCGACACCTAGTGATTGATTGACAATATGACCGTTCGAAACAGTCTTTATCGTGGGCACCTGTCGGAGTCCTGGAATGCTTGAATGTTTCAGAGGAGGGATGGAGAACTCCACATGCAACTGCTAAAGTCCTTACTAGCCAGCAACTAGCGCTAAACTTTCAGTGAGGAAGAAGCTGGTTCTCGTCCACATGCAGGAGTGCTAGGGTTGAGATCGGGCACCTCGTGCTACGTCATTGTTTGCCGCACTGTCCACCACCAGATTCCCACGCCCAGGCTGCTAGCGCACATTCTCACGCTCAAACTGCTGCACATTTCCACGCTCAAACTGCTGCACATTTCCACGCTCAAACTGCTGCACATTTCCACGCTCAAACTGCTGCACATTTCCACGCCCCGCTACACCAGAAGGGCGGACACCAAGCCACGGGCCGGCCATGGAAGCAGACTGCATAGACCGCTGCTTTTGTGTGCATGTGTCAAAAAGGTGTCAAAAAGGCGAGCTTGCAATATAAATGTCAAGGCTGTCCTGAAAGCATTTTCTGTTTTGGATTCATGTGGGTATGTCCCAAGCGAGAGATGCGACCCCAGCACACCAGTTGTCGTGTCCCCGTGGCCGTTCGGAAAGGCGCGCGCACGTGACCGCCTTCTCCGTGCGGTCTGGTGACGCACCGTCAACCACCCGGCGAGTACGACTTCAGCAAAGTTGGAACGCAATACTACCCGAGAAAACTTTTGAGAACTCTTGAAGACTTTCTAACAAGCATCTGAACGCTTGCCAAAAATCGCTTGTTGCATCCACTACAAAGTCTGAATTGAATCCTAGCCTGATTACACCCAAGCTGAACGAGTCCATACTGAACCATTGCACAGTGACCATCCACACATCCATAGGGATATTCACAGTGACAGGAAACGATTACACACTGAACAATTGCACAGTTTCAAGTCTCCGAGCTGATTGAATAATCGAAATTAATTCCCAGCAGATTGAATAATCGAAATTAATTCCCAGCCGATTGAATAATCGCTAATTAATTCCCAGCTGATTGGTATACTTGGGCGAGCTTACTATTGCAAACCATGAAAATATTTGCTCTTTTCTTTGCAGCAGTCGCCTTGGCACACAAAGCCAACCTCGTCAAGCCGCTGGATCTCTCGTGGGAGCAGTGGCACATGCGGGAAGAACACCAGATGGAGGATTATGATGCTGCGTCGTTCTTTGCGCTTCATGACTTGAAAAACCAGGGCTACTGGACCGCCGACGATATTCTCTACATCTACGGGTTGCTGCGTGAGCTGGTGGTGGGAGACGGCAGCGGAATGGGCGAACATGACCACATGGAGGGCATTCCTCGAAACTTGAAGTTGGTGGTGGTGGCACAGGTCAGCAAGCTCTTGGGCGCCGATAGTGAGGGTAAGGTGTCGCGAGACAGTTGGCTCAGCTTCCTGAAAAGTGGCGGGGTGTTGCCGGACTTTGGCGCAGGACCGGGTCACCATATGGATTTCGAGGCGGAGTATGAAAATCACCACTGGAACCAATACCACCGCGACCAAGACCCGCTGGTGCACATCAAGCATAAGGAGGACATAGAGCATGAGTTGTTGCACCACGAGCACGAGATTGAAAACTCGCACTACGACAAAGACGCGCGCAAGGCTCTTGACGACTACCAGTCGCTGGTGAAGGTGCAGAATGTGCCTAAGAAGTACTTGGCCTGATTTGGCGATGACGTGGTTGATATTGTTGGAGTGAGGGGGAGTGAGGGGGAGTGAGGGGGAGTGAGAGTGAAGAGTGATTGGAGAGGGTTGATGATCTTTTTGGCGGCCTTACTCCTGGGACGTGCCTCGATGAAGGGCCACGACTAGTGCTGCTATGAATTTCATGCCATGAGTCGCTGGCGGGGATTGCCACGCTCCGTTTCTTCGCCCACACAAGGGCTGAGCAAGGCCACGCTTGGTGTCAGAGGGCTCATCTGGTCATACGCGCCAGTTTCCAAATGAACAATGGCGATTACTATGGGCCATGAGATGATCTGAAATGTGAATCATTTGGAAGGAGGTCCTTTCGTCAGCGCGGGACATCTCCCAACGTGTGGCTTCGTACATGCGAAAGCCGAACTAGTCCCGGGCCACGGAACGCCTTGATCACTTGAACGTCATGAACGATGCCCAGATGGACGCAAACCTTGTATACAGCGTAGCAGCATCGCTATGGCTCCTTGCTTCGCCATAGTCATTCGGCAATGAGTCAAGCTCCGTTAAGTTAAGTACTTTTCCTATTGGCCATTTCAATCGCTCAGCATCCAAGCGAGTTTTCGTAAGTTGCCTTTCAATTATACTGAGACGGTCTTCGCCTTCAGTTTTCAGTCAAAAAAAAAAAAAAAAAAAAAAAAAAAAAAGGCAGATTTCCGGAAAGTACTCGATCCAGGCTGAGGCTGGATATCCGTATTATCAAGGCCGCCAGTTTGGAGTGAGTGCCTTGCCTAGAAGACAGGTGCTAGTGTACTGGCAAGGCTGGCTCCTCGGTCGTCAGTACCATCGCTAGGTCCAAAGACCGGGGTTTTGCAGCGAAGGACTAAAGAAAAGGCCCCGCTCATTTGAGGCCACGTAGACCTTCCATTGGGATAGCATCAGCTTTTCCATCGCACAAGATATAACGGCCGAGTCTGGAGTCAGTTCGAAAGCTCTGCTCTGTCAGATCCACCTGGCATCGGCATTAGGAGGTTCGAGAAAACCTCTGTTAAGGCCCTCATCACGCTGAAAAGAGCATGCGCTCAGTATGAGAAGTGCTACCTTTTAAAGTCCGGTAGCTTGGTGCACTGGTATGCATTTCCTTCAATAAAGTCTGATAGTGTGGCAGATTAGTTTTTGCCATCTTTTGTCTCCAACATGACCGGAAATCGGTTCCTCAATATTCCTATTTCTCGTACCGGCCTTCGCCATGCGCAATCCCTAACCCTTTCAAGCCAGCGTTCCATTTGATCCTTCGGGACCGGCTTTAACGCTCTTCCATAAAGGTTCGTCTGTCCGCGGCACAATAAAATACAATAATCAAATTGTCTGAGTCAGCTGGACGTGGCTTGGTTTCTGGGCCGCATCTGCATATTCGCACGTTTACGCTTTATCAGGTTAGACTTCAGACCAGCCCAGCAACAATTCAAGCCATGCTGGTGAATTAATCAAACCAATTCCAAATATTGTCCACCACCGGAGCGGAGGGAAGCAAGAGAGCGGGAAACCACAGATGCGCCCGTTTGGCCCTGGTTGGCCCTGCAAAACTCCATAAATGCCCATTTTTGCAGTGTGAGTTATCTGTATCACTTTTAATTTTTTTTGAATGTTTACAACTCACATCTAAAAAAATCAATGATTAATGTAATAGTAATTATCTTAAATTTATAATATATTAAATTGAATGTTAGATCTAGCGCCCATGGATACACATTTAACCTGCGACGTGCGGGTACTAGGGTTGTCGGTACTCCGCTGGAAATACGTGTCCGACCGACTATCTCCCTGACTTAGACGAAATGGCACCAGCTGCACCCAATTGGGCCAGCGCCGTGGTTTTACCCAAAAGCAACGCCGTGCTTTCTCCTATGCAGGACACCGGCCGCCTCCGGCGCCACTTTGGCCGGATAAGCCAGATTGGGACTTTTTGGGCCATTGAGGCCACCCTGCCGTGTCCCAAAATCCCAATCAACCAAAAAAGGTGCCATCATGCCCCACGCCGGCTGAAAATGGTGCAAGGCCCCCGCCTCGCCATGTTCGACGCTCACGCGGCCCGGGCCAGTTTTCATCTATAAAGTTTGGAATCCTGTTTTAGGGATCATCATCCCTTTTCTTAAGTCCTTCACGTTAAACAACTACAAAAGAACATAACATTATCATGGGTGACCAAACGAATTACATCACTTGAAAAGATGAAGCGACGGTGAGAAGTCCAAGTTCCATTAAATATTTCAGTGAAGAAAGTCGTCTTAATATAAGGAAAAGTTCTCGTAAAATTATTTATATTATAGATGCTAATATATCTAATAATATTTTATGTAAATTTAAATCAATAGAACATGCTTCACAATTTAGCGCCCGGGCACTGAACACGCCACCTTTTCCACCCTAGTCTTTTGGCCTTTATCTTATTCGTTTGCAGCTACAATCACTCTCACTCCACTGGATGCCATAGTCACTAGACTTTCCAAGCTACAAACAGGCACAATCCTTTTCCTAGCCCACGGGGTCACTGTAGACTGGTGGGACTATAGTGTATGACTATAGTGTATGAGTATAACTTCTGTATGACCATCTGTATGACCATCTGTATGACCATCTGTATGACCATCTGTATGACCATCTGTATGACCATCTGTATGACAACAGCCACAGAAGAACCCTATTCTACATCCTGCTCAATATAGTCAATGCATTCAGTAGAGCCACGCAGTAATACACTCAATTAAGTAGTTCCTGACGATAATGGGCTCGGTATTAACCTCCTGTCGCAATTCTCTCCTATTATATTCTCTGCACCGACACTGCGGCCTCAATGCTTTCTACAGGTTTTGGGATCACCAGCGAGTACTCAGCTAAGGCGAGATGTTATCCAACGGGCTTGTCGAGCACTGGTACACCACCACACGAATGCACATACGGTCTTTCAAAAGTACTCTGGAAAAGGAAATCACAAGAGCTGCGTGTTGGACTGCTGCGCTGTACAGCTACCGACACTGTGCCCCACACTCGTACCACCGCATTAGTCGCTCACTATTCTTTCACTAATACTGGACCTGATTGGGTGGAACTGGTTGACACTACCAAATCGCGCGATCCATACCAGTGCCCGATAGGTGAACATGACCCTAACTGTAAGAGGCCTTCAATAGCTGAACCTGCGTCATCGCATCAGTCTTCCAATGGTCTCCTAGCAATCCATGCAAACTATGTGTGGCATAAGCCTCCATTCTGTCTGGTTAGAATCCTCCAGCCTCCATTCTGTCTGGTTAGAATCCTCCAGCCGGCCTTGAGCAGCCTAGTCAGCATCGCGATCACCTCAAAATTGCCCAAACCCCACTACAATGCCTGTAGCCGGTCATTGATCTCTTCTGCAGACAAGCTCTTGACGCGAGGACCGACGTCGCTAGTGCCCTTGAACCCCAACAAGTGGTCTTGAGGCTCGCTGATCACAGAAATGTCTAAGTTGTCACCGGTCAACTCCCCGTCAACCGACTCCTTCAACGCCAAAAGCGCCACATGAATCACATCCTCCAACTCCAAGTCCTCGTTCCAGCGCTTCTCCAAAAACGTCTTGGCCGAAACTGCAGTTTTGCCAATGGCCGTTGCCTTCCATGGGAAGTAGCTGCCCGACGGGTCCACCTGATACAACTGATACTTGTCAGAGTGCGCATCGTAGCCTCCAACCAATAGCGAGACGCCGAACGGGCGGATCCCTCCGGATTGCGTCAGCTCTTGCATCACCTTGGCCAACTCCTGCACTAGGATCTTGACTGGTGGGTACTCGTTGTAGATGCGCTTGTAGTTCGTGTGAGCCAACTTGCGGGCCCTGTCGACCAAAACCCGAAAATCGGGGCCCATACCCGAGTAAGACATGGCAATATCGGGCGTGATCATCTCCACCTTAGAATTGCACTCGTGCTTGACTAGCGACGAGTTGGCCTTCCTCTCAGTGGCGAGCACAATCCCGCTGTCGGATTTGATGCCTATGGTGGTGACTCCTTGCTTGACTGCATTTAACGCGTACTCAATTTGGACTAATTTCCCGCTAGAGGGTTAGTAGTGCTGAAGAGCTGCCTGAATCATGAAACATACCTTGGCGAGAATGTCGTCAACGAAAACGAGTACCGGTCGGCCATGCTTGAAGTGTACTTGATAGAGCGAGTGGAGTTCGCCTCCAAATCGCACCGCCTCACGTGCCCGGTCACATGCCGGGTCACGTGGCACATACCCGAGCACGTGCGCAATACTACACCCGCACACCCCAAACGGCCCCCAAGGATCCCCACGAACCGACCTTCAAGCTCTATTAATTAACAATAATTCCTTTAAAAAATAACAATAACTCTATCAATTAACAGTAAATCTATCCTACTCCTCTTCGTCAGTGTCCACGGGCTTTGGCGTTCCCTTGGGACTACTCAACCACTCAATGTGGCGCAACCGTCTTCTCTCGGCCTGTAACTTCTTCTCGTTTCTCGTCATCTTGACTTTTCTCGTGCGCACCTTAATGTTGGCGGGAGAATCGTCATCATCGGCCCTCTTCTTGACTGGCATTGGTGCAGGCGATCCTTCGGTAGACTCGCTGCCGTCGGCAAATCTCGACGTGTCCACCACGGCCGTGCCCTTCTGAACAACCTCACCATTCTCCACGTGCCACTGTTCAGGACACAAGGCTCCCACGAACTCGTTGTTGTGCGAGATCATCACCACTCCTCCGCTCCAGTCTCTGATGGCAACGGCCAAGCCTCCTAAAGAGTCTCTGTCCAAATAATTTGTGGGCTCATCGAGCACCAACAAGTGGGGGTTGTTCCACATGGCTCCTGCAATCACCACTTTGACCAATTGTCCACCGGACAACGATCCCATGGGCGTGTGGTCGGCAATGTCCCCATCTAAGCCAACATCCTCAAAGTGCTTTCTGATGACCGATGGCGTTAATTCTCGGTATCCTAGTCCCTCTCTGGACGCCTCGTGGTCATCGAACTTTTGCACCAACTTCGAGAACCCTTCGTCTATCAAGAACTCACGCGAGAGCCACGAGTTGTACTTGGGCAAGAAGTTTCTCCACTTGATCTCGTACTGGAACGACTTCTTCAATTTTTGCCTTCCCACAAGGGCCTCGATTTGCCGAGGCCCTTGGCCTTCCCCAGAATCAATCATTTTGCCCATGACATCCTTTTCTTCATCAGAGATCTTTCGCGACTCCTTCAACAAAACCTCACGGTCGTCCCCAAAGCGGTACCGCCATTGAAGATACTGGTTGGCAGTCTTTTCCTTATGCTGTTCAACGTGCTGCAATGCGTGTTGAGCAATGTACCCAATTCTCAAATTTGGATGTTTCTCCACCTTTCCTTCGTTCGGGATAGTTTCTCCGGTCAACAACTTGATTAAGGTTGACTTTCCGGCTCCATTAGGCCCGACAATACCCACACGGGAAGACAAGGTTAAACTGCAAGACACGTTTTTCAAGGAAGGTTTGGGTGCACCTGGGTACGTGAAGGTCACGTTATTCATACGTGCAATAGCACGGGTGTTGGATTTGACTCCAGACAAGATTCCAGGCGGAGGGAACGCCATCTTGACAATAGAGTCCGTCAAAGTGTAGTACGACTTTCCTTCGGGCTTCACCTTGACAAATTCCGACAAATTTCCTTTGTAGTAAGCCAATTTTTTGTTCTCGTAATGGATAATATCGGTACAAACAGCGTCCAAGAATCCGGAATCGTGGGAAACAATCAAGGACGTGATTTGTGTGTTATCCACCAAGTATTGCTCTAGCCACTTCACGTTAGCCACATCTAAGTGATTGGTGGGCTCGTCCAAAAGTAGTATATCTGCCTTCATCAACATGGCGCGTGCCAACTCTAGCTTCATTTTCCATCCTCCTGATAAGGAACCCACATTTTGAGCCAATCTCTCGTCAGGGAAGCCAACCTGCTTCAATGCATTGGAAATGTCGCTTCTGCTGACGTCCTTTAACTCTGGATCGGAAGCGATGAAACTTACCAAGTCCATATCACCCTCTTCTCCTTGCAATTTGTGCTCGACAAAACAAGTGCGCAATTCATCTGGAGAAGGAAAGCCTTCCAATTGACCCTTAGAGATGGCCCTCATTAATGTAGACTTTCCGGCACCATTTCTTCCGCACAAGCCGTATCGGTGGCCTTTTAACAAGCGCAACTTTGTCTTGTTCAACAACATCCGGGATCCATACGCCAAGGAGAAGTCAGCATTGACAATCTCCACAGCGCCATCGTCAATTTCATCAGCTTGTTTGTTATTAGAGTCGAACAAAGTTTTGATATTGTGAATGATTTTCTGCACGTAGTTCTTCTTTGTCTCTGCAGAGAAATCTTTGAGTGTGGATACTTCAGTAACCATGAGCAAGTATTCCTGCAAACGTTTCCAGTCATTGACATTGGCATCAGTCTGTAAAATTGTGGCAAGGTATAATCTTTCCGAATCTCCTTGTAATAACAAGCCTGCCAATTTGTCCAATTCTGCATCGGCCAAGTTTTCAGAGTAAAATTTCTCAGCTTCAGAAACCAGAATGCGCCCGTGGAATTTTCCATCCAGCTGCTCGTCCTTAGCATCATGTAAAACTTGCAAAGCCTTTGCACCCAAAGATCTAACCTCAGGCAACGAGGCATTATTCACAACCTTTTCAATGCCCGGCATCAAAATGGGGATGTAGCTCTCAATCTCCCGCTTGTTATTAACCAAACGGGTCAAGTTCTCAGTCACCGTTACCGTTTGCCTCAACTGGTCATTCGAAGATGATGACATCTTCAAAGACTTGTCCAAAATGGGCACCAACAATGAAAGAACCGGCTCAGTGACTTCGGCCACGAAGGTTACCGAAGACAAATTTTTTATGCATTCCGGCACCTTTTTCGGGTTTGCCAAAGTGTCAACAATTAAATCGTACTTGTTTTGCAAGTCCAAATTGTCCAACACCTTCACGAATTTTTTAAGAGTTTTCAAGCCTTGTGATGCCACTTCCGGTTTGAAGTCTGTGGCCAAATCAGTCAATATAGGCACAGTGGTCTTAAATTTCATCTCCAACAAGTCTGCAGGAACGTCGTCGATTAATTTATCCAAAGTCTGCAAGGCTGCAACCTTGGAGTTCCATTTTGCAGAGGATGCCAAGTAGGTGACCAACTGGTCAATCACCACAGAGCCTAGGGCCTCAACGGGGAAGGTACCGTACAAGATGTCCAAAGTCTGCTTAGCGGTGCGGGTGATGTTCTTGTCCTTATCGGCGAAAAAGTCCAAAGCTGGAGAGAAAAACTGCGTCACGTGGCACTCTTTAGGAGTTTGCCCGCCCAACTTGAGGGCGATTTGCTGAACAATCACCAACCCGGCTTCACGCACCATGGGTGGGTTTTTTGGTTTAGAGAATGACTTGAGAACGTCAAGAATCCGCCATTCTTCCACAACCTGCATAGATGGCTGTTGTAGGATAATGTCGGCGATTTCTTCAGCACTTTTCTTGACTTCAGAGCTCTTGGTGAATGTTTGCATCTGTACCAAGTGCTCCTGAATTGGAGAATCCACTGCCAACTTCTTGAGTGCGGTATTAAGAGACGACACAGAAACCGAGGAGCCAGAGGGAGTCATGGGAGTGGCTGTGCCGCTTGCCACAGCAGACACTGCGCCAGGGGTGCCAGTGTTCAGGTAGCCAAACTGAGGGCTGAATGTACCATCTGGGTACAGTTGGGAATTTTGGTAGTATTGTCCTTGATATTGGTTCTGGAAATTTTGGTATTGTCCCTGATATTGGTTCTGGAAATTTTGGTATTGTCCCTGATATTGGTTCTGATATTGATTCTGATACTGCGCAGAATAGTTCTCAGGCTGGTATCCGTATCCCCGTGGTTGCAGCTGCAGCTGCTTCTGCAGCTTCAAAAAATCCTCGAATGACTGCTTCTTGGACATTAGGGAGTAGAGGAGGTGAGGAAAAATATTTCTATGAATATTGCAGGCGATGCTCAGACCTGTACACACCGAACATGCGCAGACACGCCCGTACATCCGCGCCTCTCTAAAACTTCACTTTGTCAATATTGGCAGTGGATCGCGGGTTGTAAACGAATGGATGAAATAAAAAAAAACTATGGAGTACGGCGACATGTGGTGCTTTATATCCTAGTGCGTGAGGGATTCTGCGCGTCCAGAATTGCAGCCACAAACGCAGCACCATGGGTAAGAGAGGGCTTGCCTGTCCCAACTAATCGGTTCTAGAGGCGCGGGATTTTCGCGGACAAGAATGGAGTGTTGCGAGCTCGTCAACCAACAGAAGATTTGCATACTCGCCACTTGAGGTCACGGGAAACCCAAGAAGCCCTTTTGGTGTAAACCCGCCTCGATCACTGGGGTAGCTATTTCTCATAAGCGCATACTCTCGAGGCGCAGATCTTCATGGCCTTGATTGGTAGCTGAGTAACGAAAATCGAGCATCTAGGGCACATCAGACCCTGGAGTGTGTGCGAGTATCCGTGAGGCCCCCTGTCCGTGAACCCTTCGTTGCGTTTGTAGTGAAGATAGAAATGCAGCTTCCCGGCAACCAGTTTGCCTTGTATCCGGGTTCAAAGCTAAGGTCTGACTTCTTCGTCGATCACAGTTTCTGCATCGCTCTCCTCCAGCGGTATTTCGGGAGCGTTTTCGGCCGCTTGCTTGCGCTCCTTTACATCATCTTCAAAAGCCGCTTTCTGATGTGCCAACGTGTCCTCGCTCTTCAAGGTGTATTTTTCAAAAAGGCCCTGGGGCTTTTCTGGACTCGCATTGATCAGAAAGTTGTCGACAGTTTCTAGAAGGTCTCCATAGGCATTTTCTGCCGGACGAACCACGGCCTCAACGGCACTCAGCGGCGGACGGAGCAATTCGATGATCTCCCGTATAGATTCATTGAGAGTTTGGCGCGCATCTCTCACGGTGTCCAAGTCAATGTAAGGGATTTCGTTAGTTTGATTCTGCGATGAAGCAGCCTTGTCGTCCAAGCCACGATCATGTTCCAGACCTTGGGAAGACTTCGGGTCTGGTTTACATCCCACACTAGAAGATGTGGACTCTTTGGAAGAGGTTCCGACAGATGGGTAAGGGTCTGGAGTGTTCGGTGGGTCCAGCTTTAGCTGACTGCTTGTATTTTCCCGGTGAGAGCCCAGTTCTTCTAGACGAGCTTCCAAGTCTCGGATCCGGACAGCCTGCTTATCGTTTAGATAGCGAAGCGTGTTCACCTCGCTGGTGAGTTTCTGGATAGTGTACTTCATTTCGGACTTTTCAAGGTTGGTGATGATTTTGAAGCGCTCCAAATTGGTGAACTCCGAGGTCAAATAGCTGATGACGCCGGGGAGCGTGTAATTAGCCAAAGGAGCCGCATTTGGAGCAGCGGTTTGGGTGCCAGTCGATGCGCCAGCATTATTGACGTTACCGCCGGACGGCAGGGCTGCCGCAGGGTTGGAGGCGTGCTTCTTTGGGACGCTGTTCATGGACGGGCCAGGAGTAGCGGGTGCGGTTTAAGTAGCGCCGTCACGTGCGAGAGCACGTGTGAAGAGACGAGAGGCGCGAGAGGCGCGAGAGGCGCGAGAGGCGGGCGAGGCGGGCGAGACAGGCGGGGCGGGCGGGTCTACAGGGGGGCACGTGACGGGATGAGCCACGTGACGGGTGTGGGGCAAGCGGCAATCGGGGAGCGTGTGTATTGGGACTAGTTGCCAGAGGCCCAGTCGTTCAAGCCATAGCGGTTTCGGGCAATCTCGATGGCATAGAACTGGATGCGGACGGCAAACATGGTGTTCTCCTGCGAGTACTCGTCGTTGGCCTTGGTTCTCAACAAGGTGCCAAAGTTGTAATCGTCAATTTCCTTGAACTTCTCGCAGAAGGTCCTCCAGCGGGCCTTCCCGGCAGGACTCTTCATTTCGTCCTCCAGGATCGTGGCCACGCTGTTCTTTTCCGTGAACTCCGGAAAGTCTTCGATCAAGGTGCTGAAGATTTGGTCATCATAGGTGGTCAACTTGAGTTGCGAGGCCTTGACTTTGGAGATGAGGTTCCAGTACGTTTCAGCCTGCACAACTGCCTTGACGGCGAATTGCTTTTCAATATCCTCGAGATTGTCTGCGTTTTCGGCGTCGAATTTAGTGGCCATTGGAGAGGTGTTGCTGAGATTTTTCGGGTGAGCGCGCGCTCAAGTAGCTGGAAAACGGCAAGTGTGTGCTGCCGCACTAAGTTGCAACCCCCACTATGCTGCAACGGCACTGTACTTCAACGGCACTGTATTTAACGGCGCTGTACTTCAACGGCGCTGTACTTCAACGGCGCTGTACTTCAACGGCGCTGTACTTCAACGGCGCTGTACTCTAACGTGACGGTGCTGCTATGAGGTGGGATTGCCGAGCTGTGGGTGACCACTCAAAAAGGCAGGTGATTGAGGAGGAACAGAAAGCGGCGGAAGGAAAGGTCCAGAGGCAGTTGCCCGTGTGTCGGTACGATCCAGCGGCCCCAAATGGTATTGAAAAAGGTTGAAAATGGCATAATTGCAAGTGCTTCCTCGATGAAAATGATCTACCTTAATAAGAAGGCACGTTCCTGAAATAAGTAATGTTCCTCCAATACATGGAAATCCCTCCATACATGAAAGTTCCTCCATACATAACAATGCTTCGACCTCAAATTCATGAAATACATGCACACGAAATTACGCCTTCTCAAATATCTACAAGAGCGTTCATGTTAGGCTGCTTTGGGTCGTGTGCTGCCCATAGGTGCTCAAATGGGTGCGATATACGGCAAGACGTGGAAATGATGTCAGACCCTGCCTTTGCAAGGTCCGAACCGCTCTGCTTCCTTTCCTCCGAGGCATCCACCGATGAGCCGTTGTACTCGGCACGACTAGGATGGTACGCCTAATCTCCAATAACGGCCCGAATCCGAGTCGAGGCTCACATTTCCATACAACTTTGCACGAGTCTCCTTGTTTCACGGTTCATTAACAAATACATCTTTTCTCATAGACCTTGCGTCGAGAAGAAACTGACACCTCATGTGTTAGAAGGCAAATTAGAATCGTGCACTAGATGAAAGCAGTGAAGATGATTAGGGAATACACTCTTTTGATTGAAAGATGTAGGTCGAAATCGGGACATCTTCACCTCTTCTCAGCTAGGTGCCCAAAGCAGTCCAAAAGGTGGAATTATTATGTACCTGCCAAATATGAAACTATCAGTATAGCAGTACATGGAAGAGTTCTAGCTGGAAAAGGTCTAAAAAATTCAGAGACCGAAGAGAGGATAACCGTGACCGGCCGTTTAGACCACAGTTTAGACCACAGTTTAGACCACAGTTTAGACCACAGTTTAGACCACAGTTTAGACCACAATTTGGATCAAAGCCTAGACCACAGTTTAGACCACAGTTTAGACCACAGTTAAGACCACAGTTCAGACCAAAGCTTAGACGACTCGTTCAGAAAACGCCACGTCTGGAGGCCAACTCCCAGGATTATTCAAACGCGCGCCACATGGTTCGAACCAAAGACAGAATGTTTCAAAGATAGGCAAAGCAACCACAAGTTAGAAGCGGCGGTGTGCAGGGTGCCAAGTGAATCAGGTCTTTTCGTTGGTTCTGGCTCTCTGGTACTGCAGGGTCCGGAAAGGTAGTGCATATGTGGCGATGCTTCAGCTTTAGAACTTCCGAAAATGGAATCACATTGGAGGTGGGGTTGAAACGTCCCATGAGAGACTCGCTCAGGAGTGGAAGTTTCATACCTTAACCCCCATCACCTTGATGGTGTGGCATGAATCTCTTCACCTGGTTCACTTCTTGGAGTACACTTCATCACCAAAAGGACCGGCGGAAATGCACGGGCCCGGTGCACGGGTGTTCGCAGCCACCATTCCTGGAACCAATCTCTGGAAGGCTCCATGGCACCAAACGAACAACCATGAGTATGAATGGTAGGCATAGTAGAAAATCTTATGTCCAGAGAACCAGAGTATGGAGAAACCCCAGAGTATGGAGAAGCCCCAGAGTATCAAGAAGCCCCAGAGTATGGAGAGGCCCCAGAGTATGGAGAGGCACTTGCCATAAGCCCACCATTACGGGCTTGTTGGTGGAACCTCGCCCACATGGGGACTTTTGGCCAATCAGCCTGGAACAAGTCTCGGGCCAAAAGAGTCTCCGGCGCAAACAGCAGATCAATCACTTGATCGGTTTGTGAAAATCCATCAAAAAAGACCATTTTAAAAGCAATTCTCAGCACGGTATATATATTCAGACTCCATGGCTGGCACTCCAATGCCAAGATACACCTCAGGCGGGCTGTCCAGAGGTGGTGGGCGGTCTTTAAATCTTTGCAATCTATCATACATTAAAAATAAGCTAATTTTATCGATCGATACACCAGGCAATATATTTTCTAAACATTTGCTTATAATTCAATTCATTCTTTTTTCATCATCTTTTTCATAAGAGGTTTCTCAGTAAATACACTTCCCTAAAAACAAGTATACTTTGAAACTTTTATTTTGTCTCTATCTATAGTATATTTGCTCTTACCTAATCCATTATATACGGGACTAATTTTGAAGTAAATTGGCAATAAAACTCTGATAGAATGATAACGGTAAGTAAAGAAAATGCTGCTGTTTCATAATAAACTAATTAAAAATCATTAACAAACAAAGACGTGAATTTGTTTTTGTATATTACTGTCATGGGCTATTTGTTGTGCTCTTGTTGTGTAACGTCAAGTACTTAAGAGAAGGTGTATCCGTTGATGATCCCTAAAACAAAGGGGATCGAAAAGCTGAGTAAAATTTTATGTAATAGATACTATAAAGTTACTGACTAATTGGGAAAACCAGTGAAAAAGGAGTTGTTTGAGCCGTATGCGATGAAAGTCGCATGTACGGTTCTGAACGGGGGAAAATCTGTGAGGGTCTACCTATCGTAATAAAATAAATCGTGCGACTGTTTACCAAAAACATAGCTTATAGATAAAAACTGGCCCGGGCCGCATGAGGTGTCGGACGCCTCATGACAAGGTGGTGGCATGACTGCACCACTTTCGGACGGTGTGGGCATGACTGCACCACTTACGGCCGGCGTGGGGGCACGATGGCGCCATCTTTGGTTGAAGTGGGGTGTTGGGACACGGCCGAGCCGCCTTGATCGCCGAACAATGCCCAATCCGGCTTATCCGTAGGCCCAAGTGACGGCGGGAGCGGGATTTGTCCTGCAGCTGAGATAATCCGTCGTTGCATTTGGGTAAAACCACGGCGCTGGATCTAATGAGGTGCAGCTGGTGCCAGTTCGTCTAAGTCTCGGGGATAGTCGGTCGGTTGGACACGTATTTCCAGCAGAGTATCGACGCGTTACCCTAGTACCCGCTCTTTGCAGTCAATTGGGATCTAACAATTACTTTTTAATACAAGTACTTATACATAATTGCCTGAATTATATAAGAATTGTTTATGAATCCACACTTTACTACTTTTCCAATGAAACTTTTAATGAGTATTACGTAATATGAAGGAAATATATACACTGGTTTCAGAAGTGGTAAAACCCAGGCTTTGAAAACCTCCTTATGTTTCTGAACTTTGGTCGATCCCCCTTGGGTGTGGGACCACACAGTAATGGACACCCTAAAACCGCCGGCCTGGTGACATTATCGGAACTGCAACGAATACTTGAGAAATTCAGCCCCAGAATTATCGAGAAATTCAGGACAAAAAACTACATTAGTCCTCTACATCAACGCTAAAGATGTAGCCTTTAACGATCATGTTGATGCATACTCTACATCATAGTAATCTTGGATTGTTCACGATATCTACTCGGATATGTGTCAGTTTGAACAAGCAAGAAGGGGAGCCTGGACACCAGTGGGATGAAACACGAAGTAGTGCCCAGTGGCACCATCATTTCGACACGTTAACCCAGTTATAGATCAAATAGATTCTTGTGATGAATACCCTGGGTTGAAGCGCTCCGTTCTGGTAAAGGTTGCCCTTCACCACCACCGAGATCTTCAATCATTGGTTGAGCCACTTGGAGCTTGTCTTGCCCTTTCCTTCATGATATTCTTCTATTTCCGGCCCATAAATGTATCGGCTATTGGTTTCCAAAGTAGCAGATTCACCGAGATGGTTGAAAACACAGGCTCTATAGTCCGAGAAATGCCCATTCTCCACACAAACATTTGCGGCAAAGATGAGAAACTGTCCCATTCCAGATATCATCGATGAGACCATCCAGAAGCTACTTTCTTCAACGACCTGACAAACGGGGTCACATTGCCGCCAAACAACTGGCAAACTCCTGTCCAATGTTGACTTCTCTCTTAGGTCTAGTGCGAAGATACACTGGTATTTATTACCCAGTAAAGAGAATCGCTTGCGCCAAAACATCCTTAAAAAGCTAGACTGTACCTAACTCGAAACAGCAAAGAGATCAATCCATGGCCGCGAGGCATTGAGCAATACTACGAGGTCGGCTGGGTTCAGCTCCTTGGTGACTTTTTGAGCAAGACCAGTACCAACGGGTGCAATCCAAGCTCGACCGTTAAAAAAAAAAAAAAGAAAAATGGCGGATATCAAAAGCCGTGGCCAAACATATTGAGACATTACCCGACGCCGTAGGCCAAATAGGCGAGTTGCCCTCTAGTTACACGATAACGAAAGACTGTGTCTTTGCACTGTATTAGGAAAAATCAGCCTAAGCTTCAGTGCCTGAAGCGGCTTCGGGTTTTCAGATTAGACTAGGAGTGAAAGAAACTTTGAATTAGCTTCCAAACGTGTGAGGTACGCCTTTAGCCGTGCCTCGCACCCAAATTTTGCACCCATGGGTAGTGCATTTGGAGCGGAATTTTACACAATCAATAGAAATATAAAAAGTATCATTAGCGAATTCAGTAATTGAGACCAAAGGTAGTCACTAGAGTGGGGAATTTTCGTGTTTGGTAGAACGGTCGGCCACGACTGCCACCGTTCGGGCCATAACGTGGCGATTGTGAGATCAGAGCCAAAGGGATAGTTGTTGCCGTATGGTCAACTGAATTGGCCTTGGCTGCATCCGATTGAATGTACCCTGCCGCTTCCGGTCTAGGCCCTGGAGAAGGGACCCCAAGCGGGGTGGGCCCTGCATAGAGGCGGGCCCGATGTGGTGAAGGTAGGAGCCTTTAAACAAACGAGGAGAATGGAAACATTTTTGATTAGTAGTCGGAATAGTCTGAATCATTAATGAAGCAGAGAGAATCAAATATAGTAACAAATGAATGATTCAATACATGCAGTGAGTGATATGTTCTTTAGTTGAAGTATTCGAGAGAAGACCCCTAAAACAAGAGGGATTGTCCAACTTATAGATAAAACTGGTCTGAGCACGCCGCCCAGCTGGTTTAGGGCGATTTCGCCTTGTCCGCACCTCGTGATTGTGTATCCATGGATGGCATTCTACCCATGGTGGATCTATCAAGAAGTGTAAGAAGGTAAACCATGGTAAATATTTCGGTGCTATTCTTTTTCATCTTATAGAAAGCAGGCTTGTATTATTTTGGTAGGCAGCAGCATTTATTCTCAAGGGCAAGGCTGATGTATCGAATTACTTTCCGCATAAATGCAATGCATTCAATTTGAGGTGGACAAATTTTGAATGGATATTTTGAATGGATAGATTTATTTTTAATGCAGATTCAAAGCATTAGATGGGTAAAGTGGATCTCTAGAAGCAACGTGCGAGCTGGTGAGCTCACTGTTAAGCCCCTGTGGCCTCTCCCAACATGCGAGAGGTGTTCAAGGTTGCAACTTGAGTTTGAGGTGGACAAATTTTGAATAGATGGATAGATCATGATATTCTTTCTAAAAGCTTTGATAGATTCGCAAATAAGTGTTCATCAATAGATTGGTTTCAATGAAACCGTTCATTTGTAAGGGTCAAGATAATTCTGGGGCTCTGGCTTAAAGATGTACCATATAGGATGGGTGAAACCGTGCTAAGTGAGCCAGGTTAGGTATTTATACGTTTCTTAAAGTACCAGCAAAAGGGTTTGGAGAAGGCCAGAGTAGAAATCTAAGTAAAAGGCCTAGACCAGCGTGAGTCCGCAAGCCCTGGAGACAGTTGATAGGCAGTAAGCGTGCGAGACAGTTGATAGGCAGTAAGCGTGCGAGGCTACTTCAAAACGACGTCCTATATGGCAATAGGTTTGGCTTCGGGGATTCGTAGTGGGTCCAACGCTGAGTGAGTTGTAGCCAAGATGTTCAGTCATGTCGATGGCACTTCGGTGGAGTGTCCGAGCCGGAGCAGCAGATCAAACAAGATCTTGGCGTAAGTAGGTCCGAGGTCATTTATGGCTATTTTTTCTTTTTTTGTTATCTCCATTATTAGAATAGCGAGTCATCTAATTAAAGTCTGCACCCTTCGGAATAGAATAATAACTTACTTATCACCACTAAGCATTTGCTTCTTCAATTAACTTTACCCAATATTGTATATTAATATTTCCATAATTGATTATTTTATAATAAATTACTCATAAATGAAGGTGTATTAGAAATGTATCTTTTTTTATGAGAAATACTGGGCTTACCTTGTTCCTTACTTAACACCTGTTCAAATTTTAGGTGCCGAATTATCAATCGCTGGTATTCATTTAAGCACTCGAAATACTTAAATCAATTACCTAATTTATATAATAGTCCCTCCCACCGACCCTGGATATGTGGGTATTTAAATTAGGTATGTATAAGGCTAACCAAGTTTCCATAATAAGACCTTTAGGTCAATAATGGCTATATACTACATGCAGAGAAACTTTAGGATACATGAGAGCGGAGCGAAGCACGAGGGGCAATGGGTTCCTTTTCGACAGGTCAGAAACCAAAGACGGTCCCAAAGACCCCAGTCTGGGGCACGATCTGGGCTGCCGTATAATCGGATTCATGTGAGGGTTCAATGGATGAGCAGGCTGAGAGCCTGGCGTTTTCTGCGTAAGGATATCACCAAAGCCAGCAGAGAGTCAGTCGTGACTCTTCAGCATGGCCTGCTTTTACTTCGTGCATTGCTAACAATCTCTTGTACTTTGCTAGAGGGCTTGCTACTGCAGCTACCAATGCAATCTTCATACCTCCACTTTGTCAATTTTCAAGAAATACAGCTCCCTCTTTTATACTTTACATTCCCAAAGCCTACAAATGGCCTACTCACCTGTATATTTTATCATACTAGTAGCTGCTCACTCACGTATTTGTGGGTCAAGGGCAAAGCTGCCGGAAAAACGTCAACCTGTCTCCATTTTATTGGAAGCAACCAATCATGAACTTTGGACTTATGAACCTGAGAACGAAGGAAAGTACCGGACCTCTGTTAAATTAGCCCGGAGTGTCGCCTTGAGACTCGTAATCCTATGAATGAACACCGCCAGGCCTTGAAGTAATAGCCATCGTTCGCGCAATCACTGGTATTCATTATGCATTCCTCATTGACATTGTCTGAGGCTCAATCCTTGGATATTCATTTCAGCTAAAAGATGGAAACTGCCGGATTAGCGTCCCCGGTGGCTTGTTGACAGAATGCTGACCGAGCAGCCAGGATGTGTGTTCTTCTCGTGATGCATCAAGTATCAAGTCAGCCGCCAGTTCTTTTCAGTGTGTTCGGACGAATCCCTAGAGCCTTGACTCAACATTTTGACTAGCCAGCAGTTGGCACGTATCTATGGCAGCCACGCTGCAATAACTTTCTGGTCAAACAATTCAAAAATAATCCAGCACAGCTGTCGCATAGCGCCAATTTGCATGAGCACCCCAGAGATGCGGCACATATCATGCAGTGTGGCTGGAAAGACCCATATCCTGAAGGATCCACTGCGCCGCCCGCCGCCCACTCTCATAAGCTCCGTGTACACACCCAGCGCCGTCAGCAATTGTGTGTTCACCAGCAAAGCGGATTTTTGAGCCCGCCCCCAAGCCACACACGTCGTACTCACCAGAGAGGTGAATGAGACACCCGCTTGGGTCATCATTCACATGCACCGCAGTATACAGGCCCCGTGTGTAAGGATTGACGGTCCAGTCGGTGACGATGACGTTCACAGGGTCGGGTAGGCCTTTCCGCAGAGCTGACTCAGAAGCATCGGCCTGTTCCGGTTGCACCAAATGCTCCAATACCGGCCGCATGTATTCCCACGCCCTCTGCGGATTCCGTTCCAAGTAGTCTGTCAACGGAGACTGCACAAGGCACACCAAGCTCTTTGCTCCGGAGATGGGGATTTGGTTAACGAACAATAACGGATACTCAAATGGCAAAGGAGCGTCCGGGTCGTCGGGCATCTTGGTCGCGATGAACTCCATGCGATCCTGTGACTGGGGCCAGAACACCTCATCAAACTCCATTATCACCTTACCTAGAGCACCGAAATGCACGTCGTTAATGGCCTGGCGCATGGGTACTGGGAGCGGCGGGCTCCACGTGATGCCATAGTCGTGGGCCTCGTCTAATGCCAACACAGACTGCGGCACCGTCACAATCACATAGTCGGCAGAGTAAACCCCTGATGTCGAGTGGATGCGGGGCACGCCGCGGCGCTCGATGCGCGAGACGTGCTCATTCAAGCGAATGTCTAAGCCTCGGCTCAATTTATCGGTAAGAAACGAAAAACCCTTGCGGTTGAAGAAATTGCGGCCAGTGTGATTCAAGGCTGCGTACTTGGCAGAGATTTTGTCGTTGGTGATGCCAAACCACAACTCCAAGTACCGCATCATGTGCCCACAATAGCGGCGTTGTTCTGGCTCCAAGAAGGCACCGTACCTGGCAAAGAAGGCCTGCACAATTTCAACAAGAGACACGTCTGGCACGTCCACTGCGCGAGTGAAATGGAGCTGGATGTATTGCTCGATGTCGTAGCGAACTTGCTCGAGTTTCAAGGCCTGGGCGTCGACCCGTCCATGCCGAGAAAAGTACATGTGCAGCTTGTCGTCAAAATACCCATCCAGAGGGACTAAAGTGCCGTCCGCAATGTTTTCATGAAGCACGCAATTGGTAAGGAAATCGTGGAACCACGAGGCCCCGAGATCATAGTGATGGGCCCCGGAACTGATGGTCTTGATGCGACCTCCCACTCGGTCTTGGGCCTCTAGGACAATAATCTGCGAAGCCGGGACTCCACCATCGACGAGTTCTTGAGCAGCCTTGAGCCCGGCTACCCCAGCGCCAATGATACACACTTGGCAGTTCATGTTGGTGTGGAGGTGTAGCGGCGCGCAGCCGCTCATAATTGGCGGGTATATCGAAAACAGACACTGAGCTCTGGCCGACAGCCGGTAGCAAACATCTCTCATCCATGCAAAAGCTCCTCATTGTAGTGAAGCCACATTGCACGCACTTTTTCCAGGCCAATGCGAGGGGGGAGTCTTTCTTTATATACCTTAAGGGTATGCAACCCTGCATGTACGCGACACGTCTGCACATTACCCTAGGGTCTCGTAACTCTTACACTATCCCAACCTCCCTGCTAGCAAAAGCCAAATAGCGACGTTGAAGAATGGGCCAGTCAGAGGAGAGATGTTCTTGAAAAGGTGGCACTATAGTGGAGGTATGGAGGGATTGGGTGATTCTGAAGGATTGAATATTATTGAGAGATGGAATAGCTGAATACAGCGAGCCTGACTATAGGCCATATTGGATACATATCATCCCCTTTCCAGGCCATCCCCTTTCCAGGCCATCCCCTTTCCAGGCCATCCACTGTCCTAATCTTCCTTAGAGCAGAAGTGTCCAATTTCGGAGACTTCCACAAGTATTCAACACCTACTTTCGTGTACCGGTTACACTGAATATCATTTTTGATTCGGGCCCCCGTTTTTGCTTCAGAAAATACTGGGACAAGTCCATTCCATTGCGCCGTGAGGCTGTCACCTCAGCTTTGCCTGGAAACCATTTGAGTTTAAAAAGGCCACGTACTGGGATTAGCCGCGCTGTTTCCTCTGGCCGGTTGATTGTGGTATTTCTCACTGGAATGAGTGTGGCTTACTGACTATTGCCTTTGAAAGCCAAGTGGTGTACTTACGAAGAGATAGCATGTGGTGGAAACCTTTAGGGTCTGAGATATCCACCGAAAATACAAGAATTGTATCATGGAACTCTCCAGGACAATATTATGGAACTCTGAACTCTATGCAATTATGAATGATAGGCATGCAAGAAAAGGGTGGTATATTTGGAAAAGCCAGTCCAGTCATTCCTGGAGACCAGAGATATCCACATGGTCCAAGTCAACCTCTGGATAGCTGGATATGAGGGTATGTCTCGAGGTGCTTACGAGGTGGCTTCCAGGTAGTCACAAGATGGGCACAAGGTGGGAACAAGATGGGCACTGCTCACAGGGATTGTATGAAGGAGAAGAAATTATTTTGTGGCATTCAACACCAGATTTACGTAAATGGTGGTTTACTCAAAACAACTAAGGCTAAGTCGCCTCAGCAAGCTGGAACAAGCTGCTTCAGCGATTTCGGGAGAAATACATCCAGCTCTTGGTATGCTCAAGAACAAAAGTTTATGAGCGCCAAGAATCTGACTTTTAATGGTTGCTGAGGATGTCTAGCTTTGCTTCTCACTCTGTTGGTTTTTGAAAAGTGATGATTCCAAGTGTTTCAGCATACACACAACACACACAGAAACTGCAACCGGGCTTATCTTCTATTTCCTCACCATCGTGGAAGATCTTCCGACCAGCCAAGAGTCGTCAAGCAGCTGTCTAAAATACGTTCCCAAATAGTCTTGGCGTACTTTCAATCTTTCAATACGCAACATCATTTTGTGAATTTCTGACCTTTGTCGAAGGGACCGTTTTAAGTGGACTATTGTATCACGGCGCAGCTGGAGTTGCGCCATGATCTCATAGCGTGGACATTCGAGAATTCATGCAAGTTTAAAAAAGGAGATGGTTGCTCACGATACGAACGGAACCTTTGAATTAGTGACACTACCCAGAGGTAGGTGGCCGATAGGTGCCAAGTGGGTGTTTGCACTGAAGGATAGTGGCTTACACAAAGCAAGACTTCTGGTCTTGGGGAACTTCCAAAAGGAAGGTATTGACTATCAGGAAATTGAATAAGTGGAGTTGAGAATGATTTAAACATTGCTGCTAAGCAAGAGGTGATGATAAGCGAAGTGGGCGATACGCTAATATTGCATGAACTGAGAGCATGAGAAAATAAAGTTTCTGTGATGCCTGATTAGTAAGAAGGAGGTACTAGACTCTGAAGAGTTTGTGAAAAAATGAGATCTGGATGCATGTGCCTTAATTACAGGGAATTATTGTGTTCTGAATGCTGGAAAGCATGATGTATATGGGCATGAACTTAGAGAAGAAGAATTGCAGAAGTACTGAGGTGAACTAAAATTTCCGTGATATAAACTTAATTCATCGAGGCTTCCGGGAGGTCATATAAGCTGGGGTCTGCTAAAAAGTGTATGTCCATAGCCGGATGAATTAGCCTAAACGTGGAAGGCAGCGAGATACTTATACCATATCTCTTTCTGAGAAAACGAGATAGCAGGCAGAGGCTTTCGTATGGGCTTTACGGTGAAGTGGGGAACGGTTACTAGTGCAGAGCTCGGTGGTAGTACCAGCTTTCAAAATGGGAATTGTGAAGGCTATGGAATACTTCCATATAATAGTCAATAACAAGAGGAAGTCGCGTCTACCTCCCGGTATTGCCCTTCAGGATTCCATATTAGGAAGGAAACGCAAAGCTGGTTCGAATATTGTACTTGGACAGGAATCGGAGTGCAATGAATATAAAGGGCAGTGAATGCAATGGAACCCAATGAATGTGAAGGCTTGTGACCACATGTACAGAGGATTTCGACACGTGTGATGAAAGATGGACAAGACAGAAATGCATGGACAAGACAGAATTGCATGGACAAGAGATGAATAGTGGAGAGCCTTCGCCCGGTCTAACTAGACCACGCCTCCCACAATTGTGCACGCCTGTACTGCCACTACCTGTGCAGCTAGTCCACACCCGTGCACACCTCAACTGTCTGAACATTCCCAAAGTCTATTCGCTGACAGGGGCACTCTCATTTCTTCCCTCCAACATTCAACTGGTCCATCAGTTGGTTGTTCATCCTCATTCAGCACTTGAACCCTGTTTAACGAACCATTCCATTTCGTGCCCGTTTTTCGAGCGCCTCTTTAATTCCCTTATTTCTGATGATTCCATTCATGATTGCTGATCATACACTATTCATGGATGCGACTCGAAGCGTTGATTAAAATGTAAGCTTGTAAAGCAGGCTCGTGCATACTTGAATCTAACACTTAGGACTGTGCATGCGTAAGCCAACACCTTAGAACTGTTCTTGAACGTAAGGAGAGAGTACCAGCGTTGCCGCTCACTGCGCTTCATGAAGCGGACCAAGCCATTTCCCAGCTCCAAGATGAATTGCGGGCTCAGCTCCAAACATTAGGTCTCACGTAATATCACAAGCCGAGGGACTTTCTCACGTGGTCGCGGACTTGGCGGTCATACGACTCCCGGTCGTCCCGCCACAACTTGCAGGCATCGATGTTGGCGCCACTCTCCGGGTTGGGTTCGGCCAACATGGAGATCACGCTCAACAAGATCTTCTCGATACTCTGCACCGGCGACCACCGCTCCTCAGGCCGCTCGTACTGGTTAGGGTCTTCACCCGGCGGGTGCAAAATGCTGATGCACACGGTGCCGTCGGCATAGATGTTGGGGTGCAAGAGCGGCGGATCGAACCTGAGCGTGGGCGGGGCGAGGGGGTAGTCTGCGGGGAACTTGAAGATGGCGCTGAACACGCCGTTCTCGTACGGCGTATCCAGGGGCCCTTCAAGAAGGCACTCCCATACAAAAAGGTCGTCCTCAGACACGGGGCCCGCCACGATTCCTGGCGGCGGATCTCGCAGAAGCTGTTGGAACTCCTTCAAGAGTCTTCTTTGGGCAGTAGTGCGAGCCATAAGCGCTTCTCTCAACAAAAGCAGTTATAGGGGGACCAGTCAGAAATGATAGCAGAAACGCCAGGGTTACCAACGGAGTCTTCCTGCAGAGCTTGATGTCTAAATAAGCGGTTGCCACTATACACGGCGGGTCTCTGGAATGGCACTGTATAAACGTTTGTGCAAAGAGTGGAAATTTGCAAAGCCAGGGAAGTACTGGGAATCAGGGAGTGGACCGGGGATCAGGGAGTGGATCAGGGAGTGGATCAGGAAGGATCAGGGGTGCACCAGGAGAGGGCCAGTGAAGTGCACCAGCGGGGCGGGAAAGCCGTGCACCAGTGCACCAGGGCATGGGAATGGCGCGACTGGAGGCCAGTGGTGCACCGTGAATGCACTGCGGCCTGAATGGTGGTAGCGCGACGGCCATATGCAGTCATTTTGGCCACGACTCCACATCGGTCTCATCACGCTACCGAATCTGAAACCTCCCTTACACACACCTCAGGCCAGTTTCGTCCTAGTGCATAAACCTTCAGCACATCTCCCCGAGCATTCTAAATCTGCAAGCTTCAAATATGTCTGGTGTTTCTTCTGGTGTATCCTCTAGTGCCTCTGGCGGCTCTGGCGCCTCTGCGTCAGGCACTCTCTTGTCGGCCAGAGTCAAGAACGTGGTCAACGGAGACACTCTTGTGTTGGTGCCGCCCAAGTCTACGCAGGTGCCTGTGCCTGAAAGAACGTTGACGCTCCAGTACGTCCGTGGAGAGCTGTACTTGGCTCGTGAGTTCTTGCGGCAATTGGTGGTCGGCAAGGAGATCAAGTTCAAGGTGTTGTTCAAGTTGCCCTCGGGCAAGGAGTTTGGTGACGTTCAGGCACCCATCTTCTCGTCGTTGATCCAGTACTTGGTGGAGCGTGGTTACGTCAAGTTGAAGGAGAACTTGAGGCCCGACTCCGACCAAGAGGAGGCCTTCATTGACGGCCTCCGGGCACTGCAAGAGAAGGCCCAGAAGCTGCAGCTCGGCGTCTGGGCAGACGACTTTGACGAGCCCCAATCGGTGGAGCTCTCGGATCTGCTCGTGCAACAGTCTGTGCTGACGCCCTTGGAGACCGTGGTGGAGAGAGTCATCTCCGGCGACCGCATCATCGGGCGTGTGTTGGTATCCAGCCATTCGTACGTGCTGACGCCTATGGTCTTGGCTGGGTTAAAGTGCCCCAGAACTGACGACCTGGGGCCTACGCAGAAGGTGGCCTTTGAAGCCAAGAAATATGTGGAGGACCACTTGGTCTCAAGAACAAACGTTGCCATCCGCGTGGTGGGCGAGAACCAAGGCGGTGTGCCTCTTGTGATTGTCGAGCATCCTTCGGGGAATAGCATCCACGAGAAGCTTTTGGAGAATGGCTTGGCCGAGATCGTTGACTGGCAATCCAGTCTTCTTGGCGCCACGCTCATGTCTGGCCTCAGAAAGGCCGAGCTGAAAGCCAAGGGCCTTGCAAAGGGTCTCTACGCCACAACGAAGCTGCCTGCAACTTCTGGCCCTACTGCCGCTGCCAAAGTCTCTGGAAAGAGCATCAGGCCCGGTGTTACTGTGGATGTGAACGTTTCCAAAGTCATCAATGCAGACACTGTGAATGTCACGTTGCCTTCCGGCGAGGAAATCACCGTGCAGCTAGCTTCGGTCAGGGCACCAAAGCCAAACGACTCCACCGTCACCCAAAACACCCTGCACCAGGCTGCGTTGGTGCAGATGGCCAAGGAGTTTACCCGGCTGGCTGCCATTGGAAAGACGGCTTCCATGTATGTTGATGGCTACAGAGACGCCAACAAGGAATTGAACTTGGACCTGCGCTTTTTGGTGTCGTTGAAAATCGACGGCTCCGATTTGGCCGAGCGCTTGGTCACGCGAGGCTTTGCTACCGTGATTAAGCACAATAAGCAAACCTCCCATGAGAGATCCATGAACTGGGACCGATTGATTGAGTTGGAAGAGGCCCAAAAGAAAGAGGCCAAGAACGGTGTCTTTTTTGCTGGCGACATCTCCAAGATATTGACCATTGGCACCCGAGTGGTGAACGCCTCGGAGAATCTCACCAAGGCCAAAACTTTCTTCAACGGTTTCCAGAAGAAAGGGAGAATCCTGGGCTTCTACGTGGAGTTTGTCTCCTCCGTGAACAGAGTCAAGTTGTACAGCCCCAGAGAGGGCACCAAGTTGACGTTGGTGCTTGGCGGGTTGTCTAATGATAGAAGCAACGACTCAGGTCTCAAGTACTTGAACAGTCGCTACTTGCAGAGAAATGTGGAGTTTGATATCTATGATATGGACAAAATCGGTGGCTTTATTGGCAACTTGTACGCCAGCGAGCAGTCGCCCAAGCCCGTGCAAGTGGAGTTGCTCAAGGAGGGGTTGTGCGCTGTCCATGATTTCGCTGCCTCCCACAACCCTTACGAGTCCGATCTTGTCAGTGCAGAAAGAGCGGCCCAAAGGGAGCAAAAGGGCATTTGGGTTGGATACGATGAGGCCGCAGAAAAGAAGAAGCAAGAGAGCTTGGCCAACGAAATGAACCAATTGAACTTGGAGGCTGCCAAGCCTAAGTTCTTTGACATTGAAGTGGTGGACATCGATCCCAGCCAGACCATCACTTTCCATATGCTCGACCCCCAGACTGCGGCCAAGAAGGCTTCATTCAAAAAGAGCTTTAACGACTTCCACGCTCAGGGCCCCAGTGCCAGCACGTCGTCGGTAGACTTGCCGGTGAACTTGACCAAGGTCCCCAAGAAGAATGACTTGGTCAGTGCCAAGTTCGCCGAAAACGGTAAATTCTACCGGGCACGCGTGATCAACTACGACAAAGCCACCAAGAAGGTGGAGGTCAAGCATGTGGACTTTGGCAATACCGACCACGTCAGCTTGGCGCAGTTGAGAGCTTTGCCCAAGCAGTTTTCAGTGGACACCATCCCTTCGTTTGCTCACACCTGCCGCTTGCAGGGAGTTCGGCTTCCACCTGCTCAGCCCAAGGACTACTTGAGCGAGGCCTTGTACTTGCTTGAGGATTTGACGTTCGACAAGAAGTTGGTCATCAGCGGACTTCCCAGCAGAATTCCCGGAATCGAGTACAGTGCGGTATTGTACGATTCGGAGCAGTCCCTCACCGACCCTGACTACACCATCAACAACCAGATGGTCAGCGAAGGTTACGGGATTGTGGATGAGAAGAACGGACCGAAAGAGTATGTGGACAAGCTTTTGGCTGTGCAGAGGACTGCCATGAGCAGCCGCTTGGGATGCTGGGAGTTTGGCGACATCAGAGAGGATGAGGAGCAAAGGTTTTAGGGGATAGAATTGAAAGACTGAAGTGGATACAAGTGAAGCGAGACAGAAGTGGAAATGAGAGGATGTAGGAGAGTGGACAGATGAAGTGGAGTGCAGGAGGTTGCACAGCGTTGAAATGAGCAGACGCAGCAGAGCAAAAGAGATGGAGGCAGCAGGGAAGAAGAGGTGACCGAGTGGTTACGCACTAAGGAACCCATGCACTGGAGCGCGTTAGAGCAGATAAGAATTGAGCGCGTTAGAACAGATAAGAATTGCGAGGGGATTCACGTGAGGCCACGATTCACATGCGGGTAACACCGCGGGCGCGCTGATGAGGCCAACAAAAAACTGAAAATTCAGTGCCACCACCACCGCCCGAAATGAACCCCGCCGTGTCCAACCTTGGACTCATGTTGATCATGATGCAGTTGTCCCGCCGCATCGACCTTGAGAACCCCGATATTCTCTTGTACGTGCGTGCGGGCTACATTGCGTGCCAGTTGATTGTGTTTGGTGTGTGCATGTATGTCAAGTACAAGATCAACCAGAAGAACGACTTGACCACGATGAAGTACGTCGAGCCGGCCAGCCCCATGAGCGGCCAGGCCGAGGCCAAGGCTGTGGTGACCACGGTCAAGGAGTACGACTTGAAGCAGATTGACTCGCAGATCAAGGGTATCTTCACGTCGTTGGCCATGATGGGCTTCATGCACTTGTACATGAAGTACACCAACCCGTTGTTCATGCAATCCGTGTCGTCGGTCAAGTCTGCCTTGGAGACCAACATTGTCAAGATCCACTTGTGGAACAAGCCAGCTTCCGGAGACCTCAAGAGACCGTTTAAGGCTGCGCCTGGCTTCTTGCAGGCCTTGCAGGGTGCCTCTTCGGAGGTCAAGACCGACAAGGCCTCTGTGGAGGCTGCAGAGGTGGCTGGTGCTGGAGGCATAAAGGAGGAGTAATCAAGGAGAAGCTCTACTCAAGATGTAGGAGACTAGCGGTTTTAGTGGATCTCAGCACCACCCGCACCCTGCGCATGCTAGCATAGGCTGCAGATGAGTATACAGGGATGAATATACAAGAGACGAGATGGTGTTCCTACTGGTGTTGTAGAAGCACACTGTACTACCACTGATTGCTAAAGGGCCGCTATAGGCCACTGCCTGGTCCGTGTCCAAGAGCTGCCCACCGGACGAATTAGCACCCCTCTCCTTTCAAGCCAAAAAACCCGGCTTGTGTTTGCAATGACTCTTTAGAGCCCTGAAGAGGACAATTTGCCCATGCTGACCATTGCCCTTTAGTCCCTAGGGTGGCCTTGTACTACACTCTTTTACGACCACAAGGTACAGCCCAAGGCTCACGGCAACGTAAGTGCATGAGGGAATACCATATCTTGTAGATTACATGCCACGCGGCTTGAGCGAGCCAGTGTTGTGCATCCAAGTCCAGGGTCGGAACCTTGCCTTCTGCATGATATGACTCTAGGCTAAGACAAGGGCTTGGTCGTTTACGTTGTGCAAAAGAATTGAAACCCAGGAGAAAAGGATTTAGATCCGCGATAGAGGTCAATCTGCCCCCACTGCCACCAGCACTGCAGCCACACTAGCAGCCCAGTATCAGCCGCCGCAGTATCAGCCGCTGCAGTATCAGCCGCCGCAGTATCAGCAGCCCCAAACTAACAGATGTGCACGCAGGACCGGAGCGTGATGCATTGTGGTGCTGGGCACCGTAAGGCTGCAAATTCCACCCTATTGAGGACGGCACGTTGGTTTGGCCACTAGTGACATTACAAGAGCAATAAACTAGAAAGAGGCATACTTTTGCAACCTCTTTCATGCCAAATGGCCGAAAGCGTCAACCCAACTTTGATTATAATCCAAATTAGGAAAGCTAAATCGAAACAGTGCCGAAGATGAAGCACCCCCGAGTCTAGCAGTACCAGCCAACAGTCAAAATGAAATGATCGAATTCCATGGCACCTGTTTTTAATGGCCTTGTTACTGTGACTAGCTATTGCACTTTTCTCAAATTACATACTTGAACATTACACATAAAAGGGCTGGAATATCAAGTTAATTCGAAAGGCGTGAAATTTCAATATCCGGGCCCCATATCTATGATTTAGACCCGCCATCTGTTTTGTTTTGTAGTTGTTAAGGTCTAGTATTTAAGAGAGATGTATCGTTGATGATTCCTGAAATACGGGGAATCACCCAAACTTAGATAGATGAAGATTGGCCGGGCCGTATGAGGCGTGTTCTTGATTGCACCACTTTCTGCCGGCGTGTGCGATGGCACGCTTTGGCCGACGTCGCAGGTCAAGTGAGTATCCATGGGTAGAGCGCTATGGTGGATCTAACACGATCAACAAAATTTCAATGCGGTGAATTAGTACTATTTATATCTATATTATACGCCGGGAGGTGAAACTTCATAGTTGAATTGATAAACATTACCAGAGTATAATATATGAATCCATGCCGCGCGACGCGGAAATGATGGTTGACCTAGTTTAGACTCTGGTCTAAATAACGAATTATAAATATCATCAGTTAAGAAACCACCAGTTGGATTAATAACCCCACTGTTTGATCGTTTTTGATGCAAAATCTTTCAATATAGAGCACAATAGCTTATTTGCTGGTGATGCTCCGCGGGCCATGTATATCAGAATAGGCCAGATAGACCGGACAATCAGATATAATGCAAATTATTTGGATTTTTACACCGAAAAAAAAAGTTAGTTGTTGATTCTAAGAAAAAGTTTCATGAATATTAGAGTAGAGAAGAGATACTAATCTTAGATACTCCATGGGTAGTGCGCTACGCATGGATACACCCTGGGACGTGCGGTTCCAGGGTGTCGATAGCTCACCTGGAGAGATAGAGCCGAAAACCCGACCGTCTATCTCCGAGGCTGAGACGAGGGGGGCCGGCTGCACCTTAACCGGAGCAAAGCCGTGGTTTTGCTAGAATAGAACGTCGTGGTTTTCTGAGGTGCAGGACCGATCCCGCCTCACACGCCACTTCGGCCTAGAGGTACGCCAGATTGGGACGTTTCAAGCGATTAAGGCGGCCCGGCCGTGTAACAACCCACTTTGACCAAAGCGAGCCATGGTGCACGCCGGCTGAATATGGCGCAATCAATGCCGCGGGCCAGTTTTCACCTATATAAGTTTGGATGATACTCAGTTTGGATGATACTCAGTTTGGATGATACTCAGTTTGGATGATACTCAGTTTGGATGATACTCCGTGTTCTAGGAATCATCAACGAATACCTCCTCTCTTCGTACGTGACGACAAAAAGAACCTAACGCCTAAGTTACAAGTGGGAGGATACTCGATTCGTTGCATTCTTTGGAAACATCTCGGGCTTAGACAGATGTATGATGATCCTTAACAAAGAAGATTCCTACACTTATATTTAAGACGCCAAGGCAGCACCACCATTGGCACCTAACATGGTGAAGCGGTTCAAACAAGCTGGTTGAGGAGAGCCTGAACTTGCGTCCGAGTAAACCACAAAGTTGCTTCGAAGGTAAACGGCCCCATTGGGACAACTCCCTCGTTACCGGCGAATCCACCTAGTAATCGCGCTTCGAATTGGGGGTGGGTAGCGCACATGGTGGATCTGAGCCGTGGATGCCCTAGGAGTCAAGCAAGAAATAAAAGAAAAAAGATAATAAGTACGACTAATGATTTATTCGAAAGAAGCTGCTAAAACAGGAATACCATTCAAAAACACACATGTAAATATATATCCAGCCCAAATTTCAAGTAGATGTTAATAAATAATATACAAGTAATAGAATAACTGAATTTATAAGTTATGAAAAGTTACAAGAATATGCCTACAAAATAAAAGAAATAAGATATAACGATATAACTAATTATATAAAATCAGATAATTGTAAAAAAAAAATAAAAAAAGGGTCTGGAGATTTTTGACCTTGACGACGAAAATAAAGAATTGAAGTTTAAAGAAGACAAAATAGAATCTTGCACACTACAGAATATACGACACAGCTAGAAATGGTCATAGAAGAATAAAAAATAATTTTGAATAGAGAAAAAGGAAGAGATTTTTGGGGAATGTGTAAGAAATAATAGCTTCATTTAATTTTATGTTTAGCTTTATTTAATGTCTTTTAATTATGCTTTATTTTTGCCCTATTTCACCATTATATTTCTATCATCTGTTAATTCGTTACATAAAATTTATTGAACTCATGTGATCCCAAATATAGGACAAAAAATAAAATGCAATTAATACCAACAAATTCGCATAATAATTAATAAATACAATTACCGATTTATGTAGCTTAATTTAAGCATGATTTTAAATTTTTTTAAATTGATTATATTAACTGATTCTTATGCCTTTCATAACATATACGGGGATGTCCTAGGAGTTCCAAAAACGCAAAGGCTTTTCGCGGTTGATCGACAGATTGCAAAATAGCTCGTATACAGTCTTGAAGATTTATGCACAAACTGGTTTAGCTTTTACAAGTACTACTTCCATCCTAAGGTTTCAATGGTGATGACCTATTGCATCACTTTTAAAATTATGACTGGGTCAAACGTGAATGAATGATAAAAGCGGGAATAACTAGTCACGCCCGGGCTGATTTCTTTATGTAAAAATTTCCTATAGTATTTTCGTTGTTGATGTTAGATTTTTGTATAGTTGTTTAACGTCAAGTACTTAAGAGAAGGTGTATTATTTGATGATCCCTAACAAGGGGGTCATCCAAACCTATATAGATAAAACTGGCCCGGGCCGCATGCGGCGTCGGACGCCTCATGGCGAGGTAGGGGCCTGGCTGCACCACTTTCAGCCGGCTTGGGAGGCACGATGGAGGCATTCTTGGCAGAAGTGGGGTTTTGGGACACGACGCTGGTGCCGTTTCGTCTAGAACCTCGGATAAAGGCGGCCATGGATTGGACACTCCTTTCTCCAGGTGGGTTTCGACGGTTTCTCCTTGTAACCGCAAGTCCCAGGTTAATATCCCATGGTGGATCTAACGGTTGATTTGATTTAAAGATAAAAGTGTATTTACTACAAGTATACGACTGTGGATTCAAAACAACGGAATTTAAGACCCGCTCTGTTTGGCACTTTTCTTAAATATATGCTCTGAATCTTCATAAGATTATCAATATAAAATATTAAATAAAATAAGAAATACATTTAATTGTGATCTTTAAAAATAAATAAAAATCCTCGTTAATATTATTGCTGTGGATAGTGTATTAACACTTACTAAAAAATATAAAACGTTTACTTAAGAATAAGGTTCTCATATAGCTTCAAGAATAGAAGCAGCACCAGCTTGAATAAATTCATCTTTAAGATTATCAATATTTAAGATACTTTTATTATTATCTATTATAGATATTAAATGCCCCCTCGGATCGAAGGATATAATCGGTACTATACTATTAATAACTAGTACACTTCTCTGTATACTTTTTTTATAAGTATTTCATGATCTATTAAAACCATTATATTTCATATAAGAAACAGAATTATTTGTACTTCCACCCACGTAAATTTTTATATTTTTAGTGGGGACCTTTAGATGATGTTTTATTTAAATATTCATCTCCTAATAATTCATTTGTTATAACTTACGAAGTTTTATGCCCTAGGTGATATTTTTATCGATTTATTAAAATCTAATAAAGGCGGTATAGTCAATAAAAAAAAAAACCTATATTTTTTAAGAGTTTTTATCCATATATTATATATAGGTAAGAAAGAGATAAAATTATAAATACCGGATAAGTTAGATCCAACATGGGTAGCGCACTACCCATGGATACACTATTGACCTGCGACGTATGGTTGCAAGGGGAAACCTTCGATGACCCACATCGATAAAAGCGTGTTCAACGCCGACCGCCCACTTTCGTTAGAACGTCGTGGCTTCCTCGACGCAGTCTTGCCGCACATCTTTCTGGGCCATACCAACCCCATCGGGACCCCCAAATCTGCACCAGCCACCCGGCTGGCTGGCCACTCTCCCGTATAAGGATTGCCAGCCAGCGCGACCGGGCTGGGCCGTTTTCTATACAAGAGCCGATGATCCCACTTGTTTTAGGGATCATCAACGATTACATCGTCTCTTGAGTACTTGACGTTAAAACAACTACAAAAGGATATAACAATAAGGGACTAAAAAAGATATTTTTTATATTAATATCATAATTAATATAAACAAAATATCTTAATCTTTCAACTATATATAATAAAATAAGATCTTTTCTAATTTATTGCAAAAACGTCATGGGTTCATTCCCAGTATTACAACAACGATTCAGTATAATACAAGTCATCACCTGCCGTACTGTGGGAAGCCATCACACACGCCTCTGAGCACTGAGTGCATGCCCCAATTCCGGGCTCCAAGCTTGGAAACTGAAGTGATTTTGGAGACTTCTTATGGTTTTAGAGCATCCCCAGGTGAGTCCTGGATTAGAATGCTCAAAGGTTCTTCAAGGACTCGGTCAGGTACAGTGAGTAGAGATTTACTCCAGTCAAAACGACCTTGGGGTGCCACAAGAAAGGCCGTTGATAGGGACGAGTCTCTTGGCCAGCCTCTTTTGGACTGACACTAGACAAGAGGATAATATCGGCGGTAGTAAATCTGGCTAGGCTGCGACAGGGTATGTGCGCCGACCAGCCAGTCCAATGTGGATGCAATGATTTGGGCGGTGCTGCAACTGTACCACCGAGAAAGTTTCAGCCCTGGGATTTCGATGCTCCTTGAAAAAAGAATCTTTGTTTAAACCACTATCTAACATCAAACAACCTAAAAGCGTGTATGGTGGAGTAGTGTGTAGAGCACCTTACTGATTGTGCGTGCATCCACTAACTAGTGCTCTACTATAGCTCTATGAAGATGAGCGGGTACGCTGCACAGTACTGGGTTACGGTGTAGTAGCGTATAGAGCTCGTAGAATAGCAACGGTCAGGGAATCAAGAGCATCAATTCTCCATGCAGTTATCTCTCGCCAGCTCTCTGATAAATACCCAATTAACCAGAGCTTGACCTTCCTGCACACTACCTCACTGTTGCCTGGGTTTCAACTGCCAGTAACTAGCGGGTGCAGACCAAAGTTCATCTTCAAGCTAATATTACCGCGTTACTTCCCAGAGGCTGCAAAAGTGCTACTCTGAAGTGACTACTGTGATTTTCTTTCCGTCGCATAAGCTTCAGTTGTCGCTGAGCATTATTGGACGAGTAATCACCAAGGCCATCGCTCTCCCTAGCATCAGTAAAAGGTCTTAAAGGGCTGCCACGTTTGCAAGAGGGACATCGAAACCTCGATGTCTGAATCAAGAATTGGAAATCTGCAAAGTCATCACAATGGATCGCGTCAATGAGCAAATTCAAGACGAGTCGTTGTTTGAAAACATGCAGAGACAAGCGCAGACTTGCATTGCACTTTTAGTTCCTGTAGTGGTGGCAGGGTCCCCTGTACTCCAGACCCCAGTCGCACATATACCAAAAGTAGCCGTGGTCACAGGTCGGATATTCAGTTATGCCATCGGTCGACAGCTCGTTCGAAGTAGTGCTGCAAGGCAGGCCCAGCGTGAAGGTAGACACGTAGTATGCGTCATCCCGAACCCCCCACACGAAGCAGATAGACGCGACAGAAATTGCACACAGCTGTCGTCCTTTTAGCTCACACTTGGCATCAGGCTCCGCTTCCAACTGCTTCTATTCGATGGCCCATTGTGGTTGGCCGATTGTTTTGTGTACCTCACTGGAACTCAGGCCTCACCAAAATAAACTCCTGGTTCTTCCCCCTCACGAACCCAAAGCAGTCCATGACCCTTGAGCTCACTATAAGCTCGCGGACCGACCAGCGACCTCGGTTGTATATCTCTGGCACGGCATGGTTCATGGGCAATATCAAACCCTCATAGAGGCTCTGGAACCGCACCACCTCGGCAGCTTCTATGTCGGTTTCGGCGTCCATGCGCCGAAAGCATTGGCCGACCCACTCGGGAAGATACAGCTCCTCATCATCAACATACTCCTGCAGATTGTAGCACCTGATCAAGTACAAAAGCCACACCTGGTCCATCTGCTCCTGCGCAACAATGTCTGCATAAGAGGTGAGGCCCATTGTCACCAAGAGCGAGCGGGCAAAGCGAACATCTTTTTTATAGATGGCCTTGAGTGTCAACACCTGCGACTTGTGTTCAGAGAGAAGCTCGGCTTCGCGGCGCTTGACCCACGAGATTCCGGTGTGGAGGATCTGCCGCTGTCCAAGGAGGTATGTTTGAAGCGTGGATGCATTCTGCGACGTTTCGGGAACCATTGAGGGTGACTTGATCATGGCCAACTTGGACTCGAGTGCCTGCCGAAGGTGGTTGATGCCGCTGAGTTGCATTCTCAAGCTGAGCGTATCGCCATCCCACGGATTCTTCACTAACCACTGGAACACCTGCACGAGCTGTTCCGGCACATGCTCCTTTGAGATGAAAAAGAGCACACCGTCGCTAGCATTCGGGGATTCCACCTTCTCGCTAGCAACCACAGAAGTGGTGTAGTCTGCTAGGGAGGGAAGCTCCACCTTCTCCTCAATAAACGGCAATACCTGCAGAGGAATTTTGATGCGGAGCGCCACGGAGTCCGCAGAGTTGTCGGGAATACAAAAGCCGTACCCCAAAAGAAGCTCCTCGTTGCCTTTGCGTCCGTAGTTGTTGAAGAGTTGGCCTGGTTGCGAGCCCGTGCACTCCAACTGGAACCCGCCTTCGCTGCATTTCCACGTGACATCCGCCTTGGGATTGTGGTTGAGCAAGTCCACCACCGGCACCAATACGACCACGTCCTCTTGACAAGTGTCGATGCCCTTCCCGGACGGCACGACGCTGCTTGGGAACGCACGTGACTTGACCACCATTGACGCCCATAGATATGCCGGAAACGAGGTCCAATTTTGTGCACTTTCACTGAACAAATATTCATGAAGTTGCTGATCATCATAGAACTTGGATTCGTAAAAAAACTTCATGTTGAAGTGATGCCTTTCGGGAAGCTCGGTGCCCTTGGGAAGTATCTCGAGAACCTGCCACCACTCTGCCACTAACTGCTGTATACTTTCTCGGAGCGAGCTACCAAGGTTGGTGCCTTGAAGGAGCTGCTTGTCGGTTTGCAGCCACACATAAGGGCTATTGATTTGGGCCGAATCAGGCAATGCCTGGAGGTATGGTGTGAAGAACGAGCTGGAGTTACTCTTCTCGCGGGCCAAAAACAACTTGAGAATACCGTTAATGTTGCTTATTTTCGACAACGCCTCTCGAGAAACTTTGAAGCTTTCGGCAGCATTGGAAAGCCGGATAAGAATGTCCGAGAGTACCTTTATGGAGCTCGGGCCCGAGCCGTCGGTGAAGGCACCGAAGTTGCCTGGAGAAAACTCCTTGAAGGTGATATCGGGGGAGATGTCTGCGCCATAGTGCTTGGCCCACTTCACGAGCGCATCTATCTTGTCCATTGGGAGCAGCGTGGAAGGTGACTGTGGGACGGGCTAACACCCGTACACCTCCGTTTTCACTCACCCCCATACCCATACACATCCGTACACCTGCTCGTCGCGCCCGGCTCGCCGCGCGACATTTCTCAGGCCACACCCGCACATCTGGTCACATGGGTGCCAGAGCAGCTAGCCCAAGTCGCAACTCAAACTACATGTTATCACCCATGCTCCGTCGCAGAACCATCTTGTCGGCACGTGCGTTGCACGCTACCGTCAGAGCACGCATCGACAATCCCAGAATCCCCTCCGAGCCCTCGCCCAAGCCAGGCGCCACGGGCGCCAAGTCCACGCCTCGAACCTCTTCTTCTAGAGACTCAACCCCCGATCTTGGCTCCATCCCGAAAAGGCCCTTGAGCCGTGTTGCCATCGGGGGCACCGAGGCGCCTAAACGATTTGCCCTGGGGTCCGGAATCGAGTTTGCCTCATGGAAGGCCATCATTCTCTTGCTCGTGGCAGGGGGCGGATTCACCTACTGGTTTTCGGTGGAAAAGGAGAAGTTACGACTCCAGAAGGAGGTGGAGAGCAAGCGCGGAATGGGCAAGCCCCTCATAGGAGGTAACTTCTCATTGGTGGACCACCATGGCCAGCCGTTTACGCAGGAAGACTTGAAGAATGACCATAAGAAATTCTCGATCGTGTACTTTGGCTTCACGCATTGCCCTGACGTGTGTCCCGACGAGTTGGACAAATTGGGCGAGATGCTTGAGGAGCTCAAGAGCAAAGACGGGATAGAGATGCAGCCGTTGTTCATCACGTGCGATCCCGCCCGCGATACGCCCCAAGTGGTGCAGCAGTACCTTAGTGACTTCGACCCTTCCATCATTGGGCTCACGGGGCTGTACGAGGCAATCAAGAGCGTGTGCAAGAAATACCGTGTGTATTTCTCCACGCCTCCGGACGTGAAGCCCGGCCAGGACTACTTGGTCGACCACTCCATTTTCTTCTACCTCATGGACTCCGAGGGCCAGTTCGTCGATGTCATTGGTCGCGAGGTCACTGCCAAGGAGGGAGCTGAAAAGATCCGGAAACACGTCAAGGCGTTCATTCCAGAAAAAGAGCGTGAAGCACGCAAGGAGTCGTGGTTGGGGTTCCTTTACCGGTGATATGCGAGATATGAGGTGGCTCAGCGGCCCATAGGGCCGTCACCGGCTGGACTTCGAGATGCATTCGGCGCAGCATCTCTTGTGTTCAGCTATTCACTTTTCTAGAGACGCCCGAACGTCCTACTTGTATATAATAAGCAATGGTTGAATAAGCAATGGTTGAATAAGACAGACAGACAGACAGATAGACGCGTACTGCACATAGCCCATGCGGTAATGCGGCAGGTATGTGCGATATTAATCATGCGCTCTAGCGTCTCCAAGCTGAGCGATTATAGCTATGCGTCGTCCTCCCGTCACCTGAACTGCAGCGGTGGCCCGCTATTTATTCACGGGGTGCTTTGGCCTTCTATTCATCCGTCTCTTCTTCTCCTCACCATATTTTTTTGGTTCTTTCTATTTTTTTGGTTCTTTCTATTTTTTTGGTTCTTTCTATTTTTTGGTTCTTTCTATTTTTTTGGTTCTTTCTCTCGTGATGAGTATTTCAGAAAAAGACTCAACCGCCTCCATCACCGCCTCGGCCTCCCACTCGCCTCTCGTTTGGCTCTTGGAATACCAAAGGAACATCGGCATCGAGGCCCGGGGTATTGAGCGGGTTCCACCTGAGGACCGCCAGCTCAACAACACGTGGACGCAGTTCCGCAAAGTGCTAGGCCTCTGGTTCGCTGGATGCGGAGGCCTTACGACCATGTCGTCATTTTTCCTCCCCACGCTCTCATTCTCGCTCAACATGAAGCAACTGTTTGTGACCGGGCTCGTGGCCCTCAACTTGGGGTGCTTGGTGCCTGCGTACTGTGCCACCATGGGCCCAGTGTCGGGGTGCAGGCAGATGGTGACGGCCCGGTTTCTCTTTGGCGTGTGGGGCGTTAAGGTGATCGCGCTCATATGCATTTTGGGCGGGATCGGATGGTCCGTGGTCAACTGCGTGTTGGGGGGCGAGGTGCTCCTGGCGGTGGCGCACGTGCCGTTGTATGTGGGAATCGTGGTGATCTTCTTGGGCAGCTTTGTGGTGGGAATCTTCGGCATCCACTGGCTCTTGCGCTTCGAGACCGTAATTGCTGTGCCCACCAACTTGGCCATCTTGCTCTTCTACGTGGTCGTCTGCAAGCACGTGGGCAGCATTGCTACCGCCAACCGCATGGTGGCCTCTTTGGACATGTCGCTGCACACGCAAACCGGGCTCGTGTTGTCGTTCTTCACCATCGCATACTCGGTGACCGCGACGTGGGGCTCATGCGCATCGGACTACTACATTCTTTTTCCGCAGTCCACGCTGCAGCTACACATCTTCTTGGTGACGTTTTTGGGGATTGCCGTGCCGTCCAACTTTGCGGCCGTGGTGGGCACCTTGGCGGGGACCATTGCCTACGCGTACCCGCCATGGACCCAAGCGTACACGGAGCGGGGCATCGGCGGCATCATTGCCGCGGCATTTGAGCCCTGGGGCCGGTTCGGCCAGTTTGTGGTGGTGATGATGTACTTGTCGCTTCTCAGCAACACCATCATCAACACATACTCGAGCGCGCTCCAGTTCCAGATGATCCATGTGCGAATGGCGTCGGTGCCGCGCTTTGTGTGGGCGGCGCTCATCTCCGTGGTGTACTTGGTGCTTTCGCTCCTCGGCAAGTCGCACTTGTCGACCATTCTAGGCAACGTGCTCTCCATGCTTGGTTACTGGATCTCGCTCTACATTGTGTTGCTTTTAGAGGAGAACCTCTTGTTCCGGTGCAGGCTCACCCGCCCTTGGCACCCTCGGGAGTATGCCTTAGACGACTGCGTGACGACTCTGTTGGACGACGGCGAGACGACTCTGTTGGGCCACGGCGAGACGACTCTGTTGGGCCACGGCGAGACAAGCCTGGAGCCGCACGACATGACTCCGCCTCCATCCAAATGTGCGCTCCCGCTCTACCAGTGGAGCAACTGGGACCGGCCAAAGCATCTCACGGCTGGCTGGGCGAGCTGCTCATCGTTTTTGGTGGGAGTGGCCGGCGCGGTGCTCGGCATGAACCAGGTTTACTTTGTGGGGCCAGTGTCTCGACTCATTGGCGACTACGGGGGAGATGTGGGAATGTGGTTGTGCATGGGATTTTGTGGGTTAGTTTACCCGGTGTTCCGGACGCTAGAGCTCAAGAAGTTGCGCAAATAGCCGTTGGACTGCTGGAGGCTAGCATCGAGACCTGCTCACTGCTCACTTGCGGAGTGACTACCATTGCTGGTGACTACCATTGCTGGTGACTACCATTGCTGGTGACTACCATTGCTGGTGGATGACTACCATTGCTGGTGGAGTGTCCCAATTGTGACTACTAGAGTATTCATAACTTGCTGGAGTTGGGAGTACGAGAAAGAGGTGACAGGCAGCTAGGATACTAAGTGCTGGGAACGCCTTTGGCTTCCGAACCTTACAAATGGGCAAGTTCATTTTAGTCTCGTTGTTTGCATTGTCAGCTTTATCCGGTTTCACAAGGTGGGGCGCTGCATCAATAGTGCAGCACAGGCGACACCGCTTGCCGCTTCACATTGTCGCCTGTCAACAGTATCCACTGCGCTCAGGCGGCATTGAATCTCGCGAAGAACGTCTGCAATAGCTGGATTTGAGACAACGCACGTGTTTGGGTGTTCTAGCCGTCACTTGGCGAATAATTCCGGTGTGGCAGACATCGGAGACTTGGGCATAAATGCATCGCAAACCCGAACTGGGCGAGCTGGGCGAGCTGGGCGAGCTGGGAGACCTAGTGGAGACGCAGTTCAGGGCCCGGCCAAATCCCAGGCCCATCATATGTGCGTGGTGCTCGGGTCGAAGGATCTTTCTCCGTGAAGCTTCCCGAAAGGCCGCAGCAGATCACCGGAAAACAATTTCAGCCTTGGCCACTGGCCCTTCTTCAACGCCGCGCCGTCGAGGCCACTCCATAGGCACGTGTTCACGTCATGGCCCGTGTGCCGGTATGGCCCATCTGCCGAACCATGGCCTACGCCTGACGATCATGTAATGCCAGTGTGAGGGCTCATGGGGAGTGTGAGGGCTCATGGGGAGTGTGAGGGCTCCATGGGGACCTTCTGGACGATGCTCGACTTCTGATTCAAAAAAATGGCTAAACTCATTGACAAAGCAACATTGGCCCAGACGTTGAGACAACATGGCATAGTTGACTGCAATGAAGGCTGCCTCACAGGCGAACCAACACGAACCGCAGGAATATTCTTCGATGCTATGCCGAGATTACCCTATAGTTTGTGGAGATTTTCACGCAGAATCGAATATTCTTCGTTGTGCAATTTGATACTGACCTGACAAGTTCACCCTGGATTTAATACGGAGTTCTTCACTACAGTGATTGAGTCATGTCAATAAGATGTCTCACTGCTTTGCTGATGGGTCGCCGCGTTGATCCACTAAAGGGTTCAGTAAAGACGCCTCCATCTGCTCTTGGACCGCCGCCTGTGGCATTTCTGGCAAACCAGGTGGTCTACGGAGGTCTCCGAACGCACCTGTTACTGGATCCGGGACAAATTTCCACAGAAATGCCACAGAGCACACTGTGCATACATCAGCCAAATCTCTCTGGAGGGTGTACGTAAGAGTATCGACCCAGGAAGTTGGCCACGGGTCTAACGCACCTTCCAGGGCCGGGTCCAGGCTGTTCAGTATCCCGTTAGGGGAGAGGATGAATCTGGAAGGGCTTTTAATCGGGCGAGCTAAGGCGGAGTGTCGTGAAATGAAGAGCAGAGGACCCAGTTCTAAGCTACCGTGGGGTTCTTAAGCCATTTGGTGGCGCATCATTGGCGCCCACCACATCAAAATATATGTGGATGGATCATAAATGTACGAGTATTACCATGGATTGATGTCCCGTCTGGAGGAGATACACTATCAGCTGATGTATTTGAATAAGGCAGCGGAGGTCAAATACAATACTCAAAAGGAAAGTATCGCCTCATTTTGGACTGCCAAGCATCGCACCCAAGGCAAAGGCTTCGGAAGCTTTGCAAAAAGATTGCAGCACCACAATTTCACACATGGTCTCCCACTGCATTACTCACTGTGGCCCTAAGTAGCTTAACTGGTATTGATCGGACGGGAAATGGTGGGTTCTACTTGGTATGGCCGCAACCGGAAGATGAAAATTTTGCTTTATCAGATTTGTGGTATAGGTCATAGAATAGAGCCACACCCGGTACTATACTTTACCACTGATCCACCTCTCTGTCATTCTTCCTGGCCATCTCTCTGCTAAAGCATGAAATTGCGCGAGCCCACCAGTGGCGCAGTCAAGAAGAACGCTCATTTGCACATACTAAAGCAGTCCATCTGATTTAAGTCAGGCGCAAATTGCTCTTTATCTCTATGGTGTCTATTCTATCCGCGTCTAAAGTCCTGGATCTCGTTGAATGGCCTTCATTTTCAAACATGAGCGTTCTTCCTCAAGGACCAGTCTGCAAAGGGGCCTTGAGCAGCATGCACAGCGGTCAAAGATATATTAAATAAATTATTTATTTATTTTTAGAAGATTTTTTATTGTAAAGAGTTTTCCTAGTTTTCAGGACTTTGCTCTATTTCAAAATATCTTTCCATGCCAGGATATCACTGTTCATGAGTCCCACGTCAACACGGGCCAACTATACGACGAAAAAAGCTGACTACTTACTCCACCCACACGAGATACCTCGTTGATAGAGATTTGGAATAGTCTGCCAGTCTGTCAGCACATTCCTTCCTTGAATTGTGGAGTTTTTTTGAATACGAAACATGTCTCGCATTGTAACTACCTAAAAGGTTCTTAAATCGAGAGCCGACCCCTTTGAGGGCCGACTTTGTTCCAAGTCAATGCGGGTAGAAGTATTGGAACCGATTCTGATCATGTTAAACCGGTTTCCACGGCCCTTTGTAGACTCTGCCAAGACTCTCTGCCAAGCCAAGACCAGGTTCTCATTCATGTCCAGACACTCATTCCAAGACACTCATTCCAAGACACTCATCCCGTTTGATGTGCAAATCCCACCAATATTGTATTGGTCAGAACTGATTGCACAGCCAGAGACAAAAGATTCTAGGAGAGAAAGGCCCGGAACAAGACTAGATTCTCGCCTACTGGTGGCGAGGTAATGAAGGTCATGTGACCTCTGGCATCAAGCGTTTTCATGGTCTTCCCCAAAGTAGAACCAGAGAAGGACTAGCCAGGGCGCTCCAGTGTCAACACCTCGACGAAGTAAGTGAAAGTACCAATAAGAAATGATTCTTACGAGCCATGGTTCAATCATGCTTTGAACAAAGGCCTGCAAGAGTCCACCCACACGGCCGAACTGCCCCAAGCGCATGCCTTATAGCTATGTACCGGAGGAGATGACTAGTGTCACATATCTTATGGAAATATACATTGTGGTGTACAACAAACATACATTGTGCTTCTGATTATGCAATTTTGGTGGTGGCTGACTGCTTCTATCAAAAAGCGCCAAGCACAGGGTCAACAATCAAAAAGTAAACAGCCACCTACTCAATCACTCAATACTCAATCACTCAATACTCAATACTCAATACTCAATCACTCAATACTCAATCACTCAATACTCAATCACTCAATACTCAATACTCAATCACATAGTTATCCCCATCGGCACTCCCCAGAAATCATGGCTTATCCATGACACAATACGTCACAGAAGTGTAGCCGCACGAAGATTCACCTCGTATTGATTTGGTGGCCAGGCCTGCCGAGTTTACGCTCTTTCCCGGAAAGATAAGCCCCATGCTGCCACCACTACGTCATTAGCCAATGCGACTACCAGCTGTGCGACTACCAGCTGTGCGACTACCAGCTGTGCGACTACCAGCTGTGCGACTACTGTCTGCCATTCACCAGCCAATCCACCCAGCCAATCCACTTAATGGCAATCCACTTAATAGCTATGACAGCCTACGCATCACCCATTAGTCCACTTCCCTGGTGGCAGCGACGAAAGGATACCGGACGCACGGGTTCCCCGGTGGGTAGCCAGTTGAAAATTTAGACTGCTGCGAACAGACTAAGCCGCATGTACACAGGAACATGATAGCCGAGAAGCGAGCAGCCGTGTATGCAGGACGCCAATCCAGGATGCAGACAAGTGGGCACTCTATGCCATTCTGTCAGACGAGCAAGGAGCAGACGAAACACGGGTTTGATTTCCCGGAGCGGATAGACTCACAAGGCCGTGAAACTATAAAAGCCAGGGGTTCTGCTCCGGTAAATAACGACAATCAAATAGAAAGGTCATTGCGAAATGCAATTCAAATATTCAAGAACCCAAGGAAGCTTAGTATTTTGGTGAATTCACGGAAACGGGATGACCACCAGGAAAAAAGGATGCCAGAAGTTCCACACTTGTAAACGTTGCTACAAGACAACCTGATAGAGGATGGGAGTGTATAACACAACTCTCAGCATAGCCGCACTGCAGCCAGCGCGCTGATCGCCCCACCTGCTAGTTGGCACCGACCCCACACCCGCAGACACTTGTCCTTCAATTCAAGCTGTCCTTCAATTCAAGCTGTCCTTCAATTCAAGCTCCCCATTATGGAACTCTCGCCCGCACAGATAGAAACATTCCAAAACGAAGGGTTACTCTGCATTCCAGATTTCCTCACCGCCCAGGACGTGCAGCGCTTGATGGCGGAATCCCACCGATTGTTGGGCGCGTTGGATATGGACTCCCACCCGAAAACCCAGTTCAAAACCGGCGAATCGGACCACGTGGGCGACCACTACTTCTTCGACTCGGCCGACAAGGTGTCGTACTTCTTTGATACGGATGCCTTTGGCGCAGATGGCCAGCTCCGCTTCCCCAAGGAAAAGAGCGTCAACAAAATCAGCCACGGCTTGCACATTCACAACAAGGTGTTTAGGGATGTGACATTTGGTCCCCGGGTCCAGAACATTGCTCGCGACTTGCACTATGTGGACCCCCGGGTCCTCCAGAGCATGCTCATTTGCAAGAACCCAAAACCCGACTCCTCCAACCAAGGCTCGGCTCGTGACAATGAGGTTCCGTCCCACACCGATGCCACGTTTCTCTATACCGAGCCGCAGTCGGCCATAGGCTACTGGTTTGCCTTGGAGGACTGCACCGTGCTGAACGGCTGTCTCTCATATAGCCCAGGCACCCACCAAACTGTGCCCATCACCAAGCGCTTTGTGCGGGTAGATGGAGAAAAGAAGGGATGCACTTTCCTTGACGTGGACCATGGTGCAGTCCCTGAACAGATTCCTGATTTCAAGGCCGTTGAGTGCAAGGCGGGACTGTTGATTCTCATCCACAACTCCGTTCTCCACAAGTCGGAGAAGAACGTGCTGGACAAGTCCCGCTTTGCCTATGCCTTCCACGTGATTGATGGCACCGCAACCTACGACGCTCTCAACTGGCTCCAGATTCCCAGCTCTGGCGGCACAAACTTCCTGAAGTTGTATGAAGGAGAGGGCTCATCGCCTCCAACGCTTTGATGCTTTTGATTAGCCCGTGTTTGAATGGTCCCCGCCAATATTCAGTAGACTGCAGTGGCGAGGTCTCGGAGATCTCTGGGGAGCTGGTGCACAAATTTCGCCAACTCCAACTTGGTATGGTACACGGCCAAAAGAAGCTTGGCCGTGAGGCTGTTGGAATTTTCGAGTTGAAATGTCTCGTGGTCCCCAAAGATTGCCAAGAGCTGGTGGGCCTTCTGCTTCTTGTACGCCCGAATATCCTTTTTCTTGATGTTTCGATACACATTTTTCTTGGCCTCAAGCACCAGCGACGGCTTCATGCCGCCTGCATATCGTTGTGCTTTGAGCTGGATCGTCTCCAAGCGCTTGCGGAGGGCAGAGCGCCCTCTCAGCATGTTTTCAGCAAGAACGGATCCACTCCATACTGAAGCATGCTGGGCCGAGATTCGTTCTACCACTTGGCTGACAATCTGTGGCTTATAGGATCTCGTGGACTTTGGGTTCATTACGTCTTGGAATAATGTCGAGATGGGGTGGCTTGGGCCGGGAATAACTGAAGGCAATGGACACTTAAAGCCTGTCGAGCACAAATGGCTGACCAATCAAAAGAGATAAGAGCCAAGGGAGCCAACAAAGTTAAAGTAATCAACAAAATTGAGCGAGTCAAGGGAGCCAATGGTCAACAGAGTCAAGGATCAACAGAGTCAAGGCAGACGCAACTAGACAGGTCCTGGCCAAATGATAACTTGCCGAAGTCACTGAATGCAGGGATCCGGCCTGATATCTAGTTCAATGCTGCAACCTGGTGGCGAACAATTTTGAGCAATTTGGAGCAAGGTGTAGCTAGTTGGTCAGTGGCACAGAAGTATGATGTTTGTCTGCGAAAATGTGGCTCGTATATGTGGCCTGGTCACGTTCCCCGTGCACTGTAAATAAAAAAGTCATTTGCTTCGTAAGGCCCTCGATGTGAACCAAGAATTCAGGGATTTTATGCTCTTTATGTGCTTCACAATGATAAGACCAAAGGTCGGAAGCACGCATTGGTTATGTAATACTGGACTGGAGAAACTCATGATGGTATCGGTATTTTGAGCTTCGAGACCTTTCTGATGTTCTGACACTCTGAGTCGTAAATGGCTGATCATTTAGCTTTTGGCTCTGACGCTGAGCTTCACCACTGGAGTAGACAACGAAAATTTTTTTCACTCTTGTTGATCCATTCGTTTGGCCAAATTCTTTTGTTCACTCGAGAGACCAAGCCTCATATATTCACCACTTCAAGTTATCATGCTCCTTCTTCCCAACTTCAGTGTCCTTATTGTTGATGCAGTTTCCACAAACTTTCTTTTGCTAATGCAACAATCGGCTTGGAAGATGCTGCGGGGAGATTCCTGCATTCCACTTTTGCTGGATATACCTATCCCTGAATATTCACGCATGCCATGCGTTGACTATACCCTAACGACGTTTCGGGACTCTATTCTTTGCTCATTCAGAAGCAACATTAACCTTGTCGATTAAAGCTCTTTTTATCGCACACCCAATGAAGGAAAGTCATCCATATGGGGTGTTTGTATGGCTGGGTGTTCCTGAAAACGATGAAATCCACTGCTTGAAACCCTCCTCTTACAAAACATGTTCTTCCTTTCCTTTCAGCTTAATAATCTCCATTATGGTAGTCCCTTCTGCTTGATATTGTGACGAAGTGTATGACAGTAACACATCTGTTATCAACAGAAAAGATCAACTCCGAATCCCCTTCTCTTCGGCTTTACGGTCTGGGCAGCACCTATGACCAAAAGCCAATGAATAAGGCAATTACCTGAGCACTATATGTAGTTTTAGCACCGCAGAAAAAGAACGTTTCTAATGTCATAGGCCAATAGGCTTGAGCTCCGTGTCTTGCAGGTGAACAACAGCTCATAATAACCAGCTCGGTGAAGCATCCGAAACAAGTAACTCAAGAAGTGCAAGAAAATCAAATTTGCCTCTATATCAAGTTTAGCCAACCGATTATCTGAATGAAACTTCCCTCGGCTTTCAATATTTTTACAGCTTTACTTCATTGGTTGATTGTGATTGGTTCAAGCTGCATAGTACTCCTGAATAAGGAGATGACCCAGGTTTGTCGTACTTCTTTTATTCCAAAAAGCCTCACAGGTAAATTCAAGCTATTCAAAAAATAGTTCAAGTCGTCAAATATTTCAAGGTTCCTGTATTTTCTTAAGACTTAAGAGACATTGATTATTTCAAATACTCCTCTGCTTGCGTCCTTTCACCGGATAAATCCAGCCAAAACTTGCAAATAAAAGAATTGGACAAACCCTTAATATCTGAAGCATTGATTCCATGGCTTTGTTTGATGAAATTGGAATTTTCCCGCAAAGAGCCTCAGATCTGAGAACAATTTTGAACACCAACGAATGCGTGATCCGCAGTGGTCTCTTGAAAGTTCAAACCTTCCCATGCACCATTCAAATCCCTTTTGGGAGAGACTTCGACCGAAGCTATTGAGGTGTAAAGTGCTTGTTATCCAAGAAAGAATACTTTGCCCCGAACAAAGGCCAAGAATTTGGCCCTCAAAAGTTTCAATGTCAACAATTTGGTTTGGATCTGCCTAGTAATCAAATAGAAATGCCTACCTTTCAGGTACCGAGGAACTAAACAGTTGTTTTTTCTTGGAAAGCATTTGGACCACTAAACTCTGATCAATGCCCTCCAAGAAATCACCAGAACCTCAATTGTGATCATTTGTAGGTTCAAAATGGAGTGCCCCTCCATCGCACAATTGACAAGATGCCCAAATCATATGTGAGATAACTGCGCGCCTCCCGAAAATTACTCTCCCCTTTCAGATGAAGATATGATACGTAAATTTCAGGGCCAATGGCTACGGCAGCCTTCAGCTTATTACCAAATTGATGGAGAGAGAACAAACGTGACTCAAGAAAGAAAAGACCAAGTAGGGTGGGAACGGAGTAAAAGAAAGAAAAAAAGGGCTCCTCGTGGTGGGGTGGGGTCACCCACACTTTATAGTGCGCGCTCACGGAATTTGCAGCCACTGAGTCGCTGCATCACATGGCCGCCCCCATTCGGTACTGGTTTTCGAAAAGTAAGTTTGGCCCATAATACTGGCTTGTTTAAAATCTTCTCAATGTGTCAAGGCCGCTTATTTTGCTCTCTGATTTCTGCTGTTCATGCACCGCCTTCCAAGATCACCCTCGATGTATATGCAGGCTGCGAAACACCCCCTTATCTAATCTCGTGCGCCACTGTTTCCTTTACTTTTACCGCAAGACCTCACATCGTCCTTACCTCGCCTCTTCGATCAAGCAGCTGAAAACTTTAATCCCGAGCATACTGATATATATAGAAGGCCAGATTTCATTCCCAGTGAATCACTCCTTTCAATAGAATCTATCCCTCCTTCGTACACCTTACCAATGGGTGCCCCTGAACCTAAATCCTCGACTTGTCCCGATAAGCGGGTAGTGAAATTGGGAGATACTCCGGTCTTGATTGGAAGAGCCTCCACTCGGGTTCCGGAGCGGGCTGCCAAAATCTCCAATTTGTGCTTCACAAATTCCCACATCTCTAAAGAGCACGCCCGGTTACTTGTGCAGAACAACGAGGTGTTGATTGAGGACATGAACTCTAGTTTTGGCACCATCAAGAATAATGACCTTCTTGTCCCGTTCAACCGTGTCCAATTGAAGGAAGGCGACGTTCTAGGCTTTGTTTTAAACCGCTCCTTGTCATACCTTCTGACTATGAGAAACAATAGGGGCTTTCTGAAGACCGTGCCCTTGTCGATAATTTCAAACCCCAAGATCCATATTCGATTTTGTGTGATCAAAATTGACCTCATATCTAGGGTTATTGTTTTGGAGCGTCACTCCGAGTTCGAGGCTGGCATTCCAAGTGATGGAGTGGCCACTGGCTCATTTAAAACCTCGGTCAATCAGAAGGGAAATGATGAGGAAGAAACAGAGCTGAGTATACTGGAGAAAATGGCAGAAGAGGTGCCTAGCACACCGTCTACCGAAAGCGACAAAGAAGCAACTAAATTTGAAGCTGGAGACTCGAAAGAGCTATCCTCTATGTCCTTCTCCAACTTGTTGAACTCTGATTCTTGTGAATGCACAGATGCGAGTGACTCTAACGAGCCCCAGTGTGATTCAGATGATAACACCAGTCATGTGAAAACCAATACTCATCACACCGTGTCCGAGTCTGAGGAGTCTACTTTGAGTGAATCCGAGAGTTGCGCGAATTCCACCAACGATCTTTCCGAAGATGATGAATCCGAAATCCTCGTGAATTTGGGACCTGATTCGGAATTTGGCGAAGATCAGTCTGAAGTTCTTGTCAATCTCGTTGAGCTCGGTGGTGGTATCAATAACGATCAGTCTAAAGGTCCTGTCTTTCTCGGTGAGCTCCTTGACAGTGCCGATAATGATCAGTCTGAACGTCCTGTCTTTCTCGGCGAGCTCCTTGATAGGGCCGATAATGATCAGTCTGAAGGTCATTTCACTCTATGTGATCTCCTTGATAGTGTCAATAATGACCAGTCTGAAGGTCATGAGTCGGAATCCAGTTGTGCTGGTGACTCTTTCGAGCGTTCTGCTAATGAGCATGAAAACGAGGACGTCTTCTCCTCGGAAGACCAAGAGGTTGTTTTTGAACTGAGTGAGGAAAGTGATGCTGGTTATAGCGAGAAGGTTACTACCGCTGGAGAAGCACACTTTGCTTTGAGCGATGAAGTCATTGATCTAAGCGATGAAGAATCAGACAACCCTTCATTAGTGAAAATGCTTCCTGATATCACCGCAAGCAACATTTTGGCTGGCCAATTGAGAAAAAGAAAGCAGGAGTGGTGCCCTGTAGCATCAAGGGCTTGCCTTGACGTCGGAGTATCTTACTCTAGGAAGAGAAGTTACGAAGAAATCGAAATCACAAGCATGCAGGACTTCAATGTGCCTCCTGCAAAGAAGAGGAAGCAGCTAAACGGCATTTTGTGGGAGGTCGGAAAGGGAGCCATGTATGTGACAGGCACACTTGTGGCTTTGTTGGCATACGGAGGTTACTTGGTGAACTCCAGAGCATAAATGGCCCAGTGATGAAATTTTGTTTGGCGAGAGTGTCTTGTTTGATTGCTTTTATTGATTGCAAATAATGTCTAGCGCTTGTAGATCTACATTGGCCTAAAGCCGTTACTTCTATGGTTTTCCCTGCATGTTGTTCATGTGGGACATCATCGGCAGGTTAATGAGCTGCTGCTGCTGCATACCTGGCAGGGATATCATTCCATTCTGCAAAATCTGCTGTTGCTGTTGCTGCTGCTGCTGTTGTTGTTGTTGTATCTGCGGCAGGAGATGATTTTGAAGGTTTTGATGACTCGAAACATTCGAAGCATTGACCTGGTTTGGCGCACCGCCCCCACCCGCATTCGGCTGTCTCTGCATCGCTTGCCTTCGCTGTTGTTGAAGCGCCTGGAATTGCCGAAGTCTTTGAAAATAGGTCGGGAATCGCTGCAAAAGTTGCTGCTGGATATGCTTGGCCTGCTGAATGGCCTGTTGGTGTTGCTGTGATGTAAGCCTGCTGCGGTTGGGTGCCATTCCCGTGTTACCCATTTGAACGAGTGCGTTCATGCGGGTCTGTAATTGCCGGAAAGTATGCTGTTCCTGCGGGGTCAACGTCATTTGGAAGATCTGCTGCTGCTGCTGTTGCTGAATGGAAGGTTTCTGGCCCTGCTGGGGGCCGGGCCGACCTGCACTCTGGCCCAGTGCGGCCGGAAGTGCGCCTTGCGCCCCAGCGAGTGATTGAGCCAGTCCCTGACTAGATATCTGGGCTTGGGGTTGGGCATGGCTGATTTGCTGTCCAGCCTGGCCCGCATAGTTCATCATGTGCATTTGAGGTGAAGATAGAGGCCCTGTATTCATCCTCGAGTTCATGTTTCCATTCATGTTGGGCGTTCCCATGTTGGGCGTACCAATATTAGAATTTGTTGGCGAATTACTAATTTGGGGAGTATTATGCAGGGATCCGTATTGGCTTTGGGCGTTTAGTTTCTGCCTCTTTGACTGGAAATTTTGTTGCTGTTGATGTTGCTGCTGCTGCTGTTGCTGCTGTTGCTGTTGCTGGCGAATTTGTTGCTGGCGAGCTTGTTGCATTTGGTACTGTTGAGCTCTTAAGCGGCTTGCTTGCTTGGCCAATTCTTGCAGCTGGGAGGTCTGATTTTGTGATGTTTGCTGGTTTATTTGATTTTGAACGGGACTTTGTGCTTGCATTTGTGGACTTTGCATTGGCCCTTGGCCGTGCACTCTGCCGTTGACACCGGGGGAGTTCACTGTGTTGCCGTATTGGGGCATCACACCCATCTGTGACAGTCTCTGGTTTCGCTGCGCATGCATATTGGAGATTCGCTGCTGAGGATTCATGCTCTGTTGCTGGAGTTGAGGCAGGTTTTGAAGCTGCACGTTTTGAAGCGGCAGGCCCTGAACACCGAGTTGTTGTCCGGGACCGCCAGCAAATTTGTTTTGAAACTGTGCATTTTGAGAGGAAAACTGCGGGCTGACCGCCTGTTTTTGGAGATGGAACCGCGAATTTGCCTTCTGGAGATTTTGATGTTGCTGAGCCTGTTGCAACTGCTGAGCCTGCTGAGCATGTTGAGCCTGCTGAGCTTGCTGCACCAGTTGGACCTGCTGAGCCAGATGCACCTGCGGAGCCTGTTGCGCTTGCTGAACCTGCAGAGCCTGCTGTACATGTTGTGTCTGCGCATGCAGTTGTTTAAAAGTATTTCCAATCGATGGATTATTTGAGACCATCGGGTTCTGGGCTTGAGCGGCCACTGCAGCCCCAGCCTGAGCTTTCTGTGACTCTTTTCTTTTGCGGATCTCCTCGATGAATCGAAGCCGCATGAATCGATTGGTGGTACCATTCCCTGCTGGGTGCACGGTTGAGGAGCCAAGGTTTGCAGGGGTAATTGAAGGCTTTTTGTCATTGGAGGATAAAATTCCAGTACCGGAGGTGCCATTTGGCGGAGCAGACTCCACGGCCCCGTCGGTAGCCGTAGAAAATGAAGGCCCCACAACCACAAGCTTCTTTTGCGAAGTGCTTTCTGCAGGATTCTTATACTTGTTTGATAGCAAGAACATGAACTCCTCGTACTCCGACAGCTTGTGCATTGTGAGCTGGTCTTTGTGCAACTTGCGGATTTCCACATCTGTAGCCTCCCTGTGACTGTGTAAGACAGATGCATCGCCAGTATTGGGATCTATTTTGACTTGCGGGGAAGCCATCTCGGGATGGAGATAATCCGCCTGAAGGTAGGGGTTCAAAGGCACGGAGAGATCGAGTTTTCGATTAGTCAAGTTTAGTATTTCTGACTCCATCTGAAGCGATAGAACATCCGTGAACTTGGTTAGCGTGGAGTCAGTATGGTAGAGCAAATCATAGTAAAGCGACTGCGGCGTGGGCCTTAAAAGTGTTCTGTATGCTCTAGGTTTGGAGGGCTTCTCAGAGTTTGAGTCGGAACTGTCGGCGGATTTAGGAACATTCTCTAATTCAGCTGAGGGGTCACCACTTTTCAGGCTGTTTTCCACGGAGCCTGCCTGAGACGTCTCTTGGCCGGGCTTCTTAGTTCTGTGATCATACACTTGCAACACAAGACAGCCATCGTAGAATTTAATGGAGAAGTCCTTAAGAAGCTCAGTCATCTCGGCGGGCACCTCTTCGTTGATCACATGCTTCAAGAAGCTCTTCACCATGGCAGATTCTTTGGGTATAACATTGCTGTCCTGGGTATTGTTGAAGCGATAGTGAGTATCGTAGATGTGGAAGTTCAAAGAAGGGGGGTACTTGGCGTACTTCCGGAGAATTTCCTGCAGCGTAGAAGCAAAGTGGTAGTTGCCCAACCTGGCCCTGTTTTGCTTTAAGAGCTGGAGCTTCTGCGCCGCCGTAGGTCCATTGGCGGGGTTGGGCCCGTTGGAGGCACTGAGACCGCTGGGGGCACTGGGGCCGCTCGGGGCACTGGTGCCCGTCGCCTTGGCCCGCTCACCAGTCCAGTCCGACATTCCAAAGCAGAAAGAAGAACGAGGAAGTTTCCACTGACTGGACACGCGATTCCTTTGGAAGAGCCGTAATCAACAGGATAAAGGACGCTGGAACTTGGGCGCGGCTAGTGTGCTGGTGGAAGGCTGCGTCAATGCGTATTTGCACCACTTGAATACAACGATGGTTTCTGCGGTGTGCTGGTGCGTCTAGCGGGTTCTGTGATGACACGCTTGATGTGTGCACAATGCTCCGGGCTACAAAGAGGTCGGAGACGGAGTTGTTTGTGAACCAGGTCGCGCGTCACGTGCATTACCACCCGTGATGTTTTCACGTGGCGTTTCACGTGGCGTCTCACGTGTCGTTTCACGTGCGCTGCGCGACGCACGCTGCTGGCAAAATCAAGAAAGCCACGGCTTTGTTCTCCCTCACTAACCTAGTCTCCCAACCAAATGGCGTATTGTGGCCAAATTTTGACGAGCCCCAAAGGCTTGGAATCTAAATGTGGAATTTATATGTTAAGTAAATGCCCGTGGGTAAATTTACTTTGATTATAATGGACGCTGCCAGAGGGGGCCAATAATGGGATCTTGAAAAGCCACTGCCGCCACAGCCTTTGGGGCCTATTTTTGAAGAAGGTCCAATCCGGCTAGTATTGCACGAAGCTTGAATCCGAGGCTTATTCGAGGCTGCAAGGAAAACCATGAGGTTCATCTGGGCTCCGAGATCGCATCCGATAAGCTGTACCTGGTGGTGCAAGTTTGAGCGCCAGGGTACGCTATAGGAATGTGATAGCCTCTCTTCATGCGGGTGTGCGGAAGTCATGGGAAGAAGTATGTGATCATGAAAGCTCGTCAGAAAAAGGGACATCCATTCCAGTCATGTGTCCACCGGAGCCTAGCTTAGGGTTCCGATGGGATTCATGAGAAAGAAGATCGAAGTTCGTTGCAACTACACAGGGTGAAGGGATTGACGAGCTTGTGGAGAGATTGCTGAGCTTGTGGAGAGATTGATGAGCTTGTGAAGAGATCGATTACATTGAAAATGCCGTCATATCTTACACGAGTTGGAGGGTATTACTCGCCACGCATGACAGATGATACATCAATTGGACGAAAAGCTTACCGAAAATAACCATTCCATGGAGAAAACTGTCTTGTACTCAGGACCCCTTAAAGAAAGCTCATTTCTTGGCAAAAGTGGTGGATGACTTCAATGAAATTGTTTCAACGAGCTGGTAATGAGGTGTATTTACTGGTCTTCATTTAATCCTAGATATCACTTCTGACTATTGAATACTGATGTCGCGACCGTCCCTATTAATCGCTACGATTTCTAGAACCACCATATGAAATCGCCAAACTCTGTTATTCCATGCTAGAAGATTCAGTCGTTGCTAAACACTTTCATTCACTCAAAGGAACGCCAGCTAAATGGTGGTGGCAGTTACCCTATGTATGGTTCCCACCAAACGTCAAATACGAGCTTTTAAACCGCAACAACTTTATACACGCTCTTGAAACTGGGATTACCGCGGCCCTCCAATGGTTCCTCTTTCGGGGAAATTGCACTCGTTCCCTCCAAGACCAAAGGCGCTGTATCGTTATTGATTGTCACCACCTCCGCGTTACCCGTTGAAACCATGGTAGGCCTCTATCCCACCATCGAAAGTTGACAGGGCAGAATTTGGATGAACCATGGCCAACAGTGATGCGACTCGGCAAGTTAACATGAATCATCGAAATGTTGATTTTCATCTGATAAATACTCGTGAGTCGGATATTAAGCATGTACCAGCTCCAGAATTGCCAGGCGTATGGGTCAGCCAGGTACTATCAATTAAACGATAATTGATTTGATGAGCAACTCGCAGTTCCACTAAGACTGCACTTAGACATGCAAGGCTTGATCTTTGAGACAATCAGATGATTATCAAAGATGAATGGATCTTTATCCGAACAGCACACGTGGTCCACATCCAGTGCTTGGAAACAGGCATGTGTCAAGAATTAAGGAACTGGTGAGCCGCGACTTAGACCATGCGCTGCACATTATATTCGTGGGCACTGCATTACCAAGGTGGGACAATTACATACCAATGTGTCGAAGCGATCATCAGGAGCAGATAACTTTTTACAAGCGCTCCCTGATTAAGAATCGTACTGTTTGGAGTTTCAACGTCATTATCACATTTCAATGTGCGTGGAGGTGAACAGGTTTAACGTTATTGAAGAAAAGCCCCCTTTTTCAAGTAGAGCTACTTCATTCGAGTCAATTGTCTGAGAACACTGCAATGCTTTACCACCAGCTTTGGAATATTATATGGGATTCGTTTGACGATGCAATCTCCCCGCACCACCTTCCCACCACCACCTGCCACAGTCGAGGTGGTTGAGCTATTGAAGATATCAAGTGGAACCCGCACGCCGGGGATGAGGCCTGGTTAAGCGTTGGCGAGGTGTCTTAGAGTTACTCTTGAAGCCAGTCCCTTGGGTCGTATACTTGGTTTGAACAGAGATGCAGCCCTTTTTCCAGTCATTTCTGGAACCATGGATTATTATGTGTACATCATGAGGTGGAGGTCAATCGTTTTCAGCAAGACTTCAATGACTGGAACTGATTTCAATTAATTAATTCGCTCCTCGAAGAAATCTTTCATTAAGCCTAATAAGAACCTAATATGGGAAGTCGTGAATCAGGTTGAGAATTCTTCCTGTGTCCGCCATACTAAATCTCCGGTAACCCTTGATGTAAACTTTTATTCACACTTGTCCCATTCCGGTCAATTATTACAAATAAACAATACCTCATCCATACGTTTATACGGTAAATATCTTTGGAGCTACTAAATCTGGCACTACAAATACCAATATGGCCATAATGTATATTCGATTGTTTCCATTCAATATTGGGGATTTGGCCTAATTGCAGGGCCACTCCATAGAATACAACCCGGTCATTATATGACACGTATCAGAAATACTTCTCTCAGGCCTTAATGGGCAACGTGGATCCAAAGCCAGGTCGGTAAGGTGCGCACCCATCGACAGAAGATCGCGCCGCGTTTGCTCGGGCTTCTTTGTTGTTTCTTGCTTTTGAGGAAGTGGCTGCAATTCGGTGGCTTTGACAAAACGGTCTCTGGAAGCAGCAACCGGCACAAACGTTGGTGTGTTGACAGGTGCTGCCAAGGGCCATGGCTACATGCCCCAAGGGTGCAAATAGCTGCAAAATGCGGCCGTAGGCTGACTGCGCGTGACATCAGATCTTCAAACAGATCTTTGAGACGGCCCCGAGTTGTCCCTGAGTTTACGCCAAAAAGTCTGGACAGAAAAGGTTGTCCCTGGTTCCATTCAAATGGACACGTGAATGAGACTGCGCGAGAACCCGTAAGTGTTGGAACGTAAAAATTGTTGGAACCGGAGAATGAGTGCCCTGTGGGCACTGCATGCTCACGTGACTGAAACAACGGTTGAAGTGGTTGACAACGTTAGGCTGTGTACACTATGCACAAGAACTTAGTTAGAAGGGATTACACAATGTCTCTCCCTCTAGCTCATGATTGTGCTGTTGTAATGACGACGATGCAGCCTACACCGGGCTGCGGCTAGTGAAGGCCCCTTCTCATTATTTAAGGAAGGGACTGCCGCCCAAAGGAAGGGAGTGAAATAGGAAAAAAGACTGTTTGAATCCAAGAAACGAAAGGGCTACTGAAGTTCCAGAATTAAAGCATTTGTTAGAAGACAACGTGACAACTACACCAGACTATGGGACAGTACATCACAACACCCAACAGTAACTAGTTAACCACCGAGAATCACCACGGGCAATACCTCCATACGCAGACCTTCAGCCCTCACACTTGGAAAGCCGACTGGAAATCACCTCATATGCACCTTCGCTGTGTTGCACTTCTGGTCTCTGGACGAGCTTGAAGAGGACCATGATCGGACCGTACCAAGCCGTAAGGGGAGTTCCCTAAAGAGCTGGCGCTGATGACAAATTCAAGGAACTGTGTTCAGCGCTAGAGGCTAAGACGCCGAAGAGGTGTCTAGGAGCTATAAAGAGCCAAGACTCTGAGGGAACGGTGGAGGGCCTGTGGTCAGTGGTATTGTTTTGCTCCATTCTTTTGACATCCCATAGTGCTGCAGAAAGCTAGTAATGTAATCATGCAAATGTATTTTAGTATAACCATTTCCCACATTGATTTCAATACCAAGAAATTTCTCGGTTTCTCCCAAATCCTTCATTTTGAAGCACCCGCTTAGCATTCCCTTCGTCTTTGACACCTCTTCTATGTTTCTTCCTAAGACTAGAATATCATCAACATAGAGCGCTATTAGTGCCAACGATCTGCGGCTCGTTTGAAATAAAGGCATGGTTCATTTATAGCTCTTTTGAATCCCATCTTTCTTATATGATCGTTGATCAATAAATTCAAGACAAGAGGAGCTTGCTTTGAACCATACAGTAACTGATTGAGTTTCAATACATATTTCCCAGATCGTTTCTTTGGCTTGAGCGGAATCCAATTTCTTAAGATGGTTGATGGATGTTTCTTCGTTGAATAGCTTCCCCAGGTACACAGCTTCAAGCAGTGCCAGTTCCTAAAGCTTCAGAAAAGTCTCCTCGGCCTTTGAGCTCAACAATGAAAGGTGTATGAAGTATTCCTCGTGGTTTGCAGATTTCAGAGTATATAAGGAGAGTTTAAGTGAAGTCCAGCTTCTCAGAACAAGGGTGGTTCGGAAGAGGTAGTCTGTCAGGGCAGAGTAGGAGCTCGCTTGGAAGACGGGCCATGTAGATGTCTTCAACGAGTTCAGCATTAAGAAATGCAGTTTACACATCCGGCTCACGATTCGAATAGAACCTGATTCGTTCGAATCACCTAGGGGAGGGAAAGCGGTCCAAATGGGTATTGCAGAATAAGCGTGTATGCAAAGCAAGACTTGTGGAGAGTTCTCAAGGGGTATTGATTACCAAGACATATTCTCACCTGTGATTCGAAAGCTTGGCCACCGTTGCAACAGAGTGGACAAGCCAATGTCACCAGTTATTAAACGGACAGCTGAAAGAGATCTATGAGACAACCAGCAGGCTAAATTCAAAAGCTCAGAGAGCCTAGTACTTAGGCTTGGAAAGTCTTTATGTATTTTGAAACAAGCTCCTCGTGCCAGGACAATGTACGTCGCCCCATTGAAGGCCTTGGTGTCGAAGCAAATGCGGGAATTTCGGCGCCGTTTGACCACCCAATTCGGAGTGATTGTCAATGAGTTTACGGGAGATGCTACGTTGAGCCAAAGAGAAATCTCTGAAACTCGGGTGTTAGTCACGACTCCCGAAAAATGGGACGTGNGGGTGTTAGTCACGACTCCCGAAAAATGGGACGTGACTACTGAAGTTCCAGAAAAGAAGTTGTTAGAAGACAACGTGACAACCACACCAGACCATGGGATAGTACATCACAACTCCCAACAGATGCAGCTGAAACAGGTGCAGGAAAAATGGTGCAAAGCTTCTCCTTGATGTTGACAAGAACCTTATGCAAGACGCATTGATATCATCTTGGCTATTGATGAAGTATTGATAAAGTTGACAAGGTGAGGTGAGCTCACTGTCGACAAAAACAGCATTCTCGGCAGGCTTTCCGGAACTTTCTGGCCACTAGGTGAGGTCAATAACGGTACGGTCTTGCCGTATACAGCATGTGAATCTTTCTTAGACCCTTTCAGCATGCGGGAGATCAAGTCCGTGCCTGCTGTAACGTTCCCCCACCGATCGTTCCCACCAACCTGGATCCTGGCATTGCTGTGGTTGCGGAATAGGTGCCAGAAGTCATAAGCTTGTAATACTTGATGTGAACTCATTGAAACCAAGTCCTTCTTGAGCCAGAAGCCGGGACACAATTGAGTCGCGCGCAAGCATCTGAGACACCCGGATGTGTTTGCCAAAAGTGGCCAAAAAATCAAGTAACTTGACACATTTCCACCACTGCGCATTGTTCAATGACTCGATTTCTCCAACAATACCATCATGGGTTTCGGACGAGAGGATCTCAAGCCACGTGTGTACATAAACCCTGTATAGGGAGGTTACTTACGCTTGAGTCAGGCGTAGGTTTATTGAGTGTATTAATTGACAAGCTCTTAATGAATCCGGGGTTATTAGAGTTGGCGGTATATCACGACACTTTTTCTATAAATCTACAATATAATTCTTTTACTTTCTTTATTCGATCTATGATCAGGTCATGGTAAAATACGAAAGTAGTACTTAATGAAGACATATTTGCAAAGAAATATAATAGAAATTGTTAGATTCTTGTGTAGTTGGTTAACGTCAAGTACTTAAGGGAAGGTGTATTCGTTGATGATGCCTAAAACAAGGGGGTCATTATAGATAAAAACTGGCCCGGGCCGCATGCGGCGTCGGACGCCTCATGGCGAGGCGGGGGCCTGATTGCTCCACTTTCAGCCGGCGTGGGGGCACAATGGCACCATTCTTGGCGGAAGTGGGGGGTTGGAACAAGTCCCAATCTGGCTTCTCCGTAGGTCAAGCGGCCGTTTGTCCTGTATCTGAGAAAACCACACGTTGCATTTGGGTAAAACCACGGCGCTGGTGCCGTTTCGTCTAGAGCCTCGGAGATAGGCGGCCAAGGATTGGGCACGCCTTTCTCCAGGTGGGGTTTCGACGGTTTCCCCTTGTAACCACAAGTCAATTGCGTATCCATGGGTAGTGCGCTGCCCATGGTGGAACTAAGGAAAATATTGAGAAAATTATAACACCATGTATGGACCAGATGACTCATGTGTTAAGGATGATGTCATATCTCTCTTCTTAAGCAAATCAACATGAGTGAATTGGTCACCAGAATAATTCTTGGCAATGATTTGGAATGTCGGTCATTGAGTGTTTCAACCGTTTATGGCCTGTACGCCTCCGCTGTCATAATGATGATTGTGGTTTTGGCCAGCTTGTCCTCGGTCAAGGGGATTCGGTGAAGCAAAAGTCGACTGAAGGGATTTGCTGTTAACAATAGCACTATAGCTATTATAATGTAATGATGTTTGACTGACATGAAATGTTACCAACGTGGATGCAAAGCGATCATTCCTTTGTACCTAGGCCGGGCATGCCTCATAAAAGTACAGATATTTAATACTAGAGCTAGAGGAGCCGGACAAGTGTCTTAAATATTAGTGTGTGCACCCTTGAAGTGAAAAATTTGAACCAAGTGACTCAAGATTTATGTACTCCCGACTGTTCACGAGGCACCAACCAGCTCTGAAGATATTTTGAGAGTGGTACCCCTACAGACGGCGAGGGAGACTATGGTCAATCGGCGACTTGCTTGGCAGCTCGGGCTTGCACGGCTGGCACGGCTGGGTGGCTGAATAGACCTCGGGTCAAACCCAGTGACCACACGAGCGTGTGGTGGTACCAGGTACACTGCTGTGCAAATAATGATGTGAGTCCAGGCGAAAGGGGCGAGACCCCTCAGTGGATCACTAGAGCCGCCATCATTCCCAGGGCAACTAGTCCTACAGGACTCGGACGAAGCACCCGTGCAGGTTGACGCGCTGGCGGCGGCATGGATATATAACTAATCAAATGACACCATATTATAAAAATGCTCTAGTTGACACAGTCCAAATTCACTTTGAATTGAACCCAAAAAAGGTTGCTAAGAGACTCATGACTCGGCTGGAACTTTCGAGAGAGTAAAGTGATCCGCTTCAAGGGGCACCTTCACCGAAAGCATCTGCACCTATGAAAAAGATCTGGATCTTCAGCATTAAATATTTGATTTATTTCTTTATTTGATAGTTGAAGTTAAATTTCTGGCAAATCTAAGGCCACTCTACGGAAGAATATATTCCGTGTGATGCTGTAAGCAAACAAGCCTTACTTTAGGGCTCGAACCATTCTTTCCTTGAACCGTTCTTCCTGGCTCGAGCCGGTCTGCTGTGCTGTCTGGCTCCCTTGAAAGCACTGCATACATACCTTAGTGTATCGAGTGCAAAAGATGCATTCGTTGATGGCTGCTGAGACAAGACTCAGTGCTGTATAGAAGCTGGTCAGAAAGCTTGCCAAAAACTGGCCAAAAGCTGGTCAGAAAGCTGGTCAGAAAGCTGGTCAGAAAGCTTGCCAAAAACTGGCCAAAAACTGGCCAAAAGCTGACCAAAAACTGGCCTAAAGCTGGCCAAAAACTGGCCTAAAGCTGGCCTAGAAGCAGCCTAAGAATCCCGTGGCATTTGATACCTTCCGCTTCTGGTGCACCTTTACTTAACCATCTACAAACGTCGAGACCGCCACGACAAATAGACAATTTCTTCCAGCCGTCCGCGGAGTTGCCGCTCAAAGACCTGTTTTTGCTTTGTCTTTACAATTATTTAATTAAAAACGGGTGTTCGGCCAGCGCACAAGCTCTCCTTTGAGAAGCTCATTTGTATGGGAAAGAATCGGCACCCGTCGAGTCATTGTGTGACTGGTGAGATCTGTTTAGTATGATGAGACACTCCATGCATCTTTCTCATGACCAAAAACCTCATGTTCGGGCCAGACACGATGCTCATGGCGTTGGTGCCAGTGCTCAGGGCACTTTCAAGGTGCCTAACAACTACCGAGAACTGACAGCGGTGACCCGAACTAATGCTTCGAGGGAAGCACACCCTCTGACACCAAGTGGGGTGCCCGACAGACGAAGCCGGCCACTTCCAGTGCCTGGACATGCTCCTTTGGCTATTCCTAAAGATGCCGCGTTGACTGATGGGCCGAAATCAGCTTCCAACTCCGAGACAAGTGCAAATCGGAGTCAAGCCCGCCACAAAGGCAAAGAATCCATAGGTGATCATTTTCCCAGCCGCAAGCAGTGCCTATCGCCACATCCCATGAGCTCAATAACAGGCCAATGCAACCGCCGATGAACTCAGCAGGAGCTAATGTTAATGGCTTCACTCAGCACCAGCCCAGATTGCAGCAGCAGAAGTTTACCAAAATATCAGCCCACAAAATCTTCTGCAGGTGCAACAGATGCAACAAATGCAACAGATTCAACAGATGCAAAAGATGCAACAAAGACCTCAGCACTTCCAACATCCAAGGTGATGAAAAATTTCAACAACACTTCAATTATCCATGCAAAAGTAATGCTACAGCCGATGCTCTCACACCGGCTCACATGCCATGCAAGCCTCAAAGATTACTGCCAAGGCGCTCTTCCACCATGGCTTGCCTGCAGTTCCGCTTCCATCTCGGCATGGCCTGGTGAAACAAGTCCAAGTCCGGAATGAGCCTTCCGGTGTCAAGATCTACTCCATTGACAGGGATCAACAACCTCCAATTCTTGGAATTATGGCCTACCCACTCCCGCCTCGCGACTTCCATGCCAAGGTGCGCTCTGTTCTTGCCCATATCAACGCCCATGTCTACCACAATGAGTACATCGCAACATACTCCCATGAGACGCTCTCTAGTGCCCTCAAGGACAACGTGCTCTTTGCACTGCGAGTGTTTGGCTTCTGCTTCTCGCTCCACTCGTGGGCCATGTTGTACAGCAGGTTGTTTGCAATGGACCAGCAAACTTGGCCCCTCTTTTGTGCGGCGACATGAGCTTTGCCAATGGCCGCTTCTCGAAGCTGCCTCAAGGCTCGTCGTTCGAAGACTTTGTCGCAAGGCTTCTATAAGTTGGCCACCCACTCCCTTGTGTTTGATTCCGCCGAGGGTTCCCTTGCATCATCTCTCCTATGGGACGAGTTTTCGTTCTGCTGCCACTTTCCGGCTGGAGAACGGATTAGATACCCAAAGATGATGTGGAGGATTGAGGGTGATTGTCCTGTTCGGGGTGTCTAGCCACTTTGCGCGCACATGGCACGTCTGTTTTGCACCCATGAGAAGCGCAATACCATGGTGACATTAATTGGTATACTTCAACAAAAAAGGGCAGGTCTCAATCCTGGAAGGAATTTCCTCATGCCCGGCGATCCTCCAGTTTGTCTCTAGTCAAAATCCGTTTCAGGATTCGTTAACGTCACGTCCAAACACTAGACTCAGCAATCCATCATGCAAGTGTAAAGAATGGCTCACGCTTCGGCGTAGTCCTCGTGATCTCCTCTTTGCCTTTGAAAACCGGTGTAGCGGAAAGCACAAGATCAGAAATGCTGATACCTGAGACGATAAATGTCAAGTGTACTTCCGAGATTTGCGGTTGGAAAGTGCACATGAGGCTGCCCATATAGAACGCACTAGAGTGCCAGGCCACCACGAACGCATCTCCCCTGGTCAAACAAGAGGCCAGCGTTCCAAATGCAATCAGACAACTCAATGCACGCAAATATGACACCGCAATTCAAACAACGATCCAGGTTGAAGCACGAAGGCCTTTTTGCGGAGACGACCTGGCTTTCGCGGAGACTACCTGGCTTTTCCGGGGCACTCGCAAGTCCAGCTCTGGTTCAAGACGTCATAACATAATAAGATCAATTGCTCTTTGTAATAAGAGTACTTCATGCCTTGCCGCCATTTAGCCAAGGCCAACACTAGTACCCGATACCGCCACCAATAGGTACCATCCACCATGCTGCTTTGAGATTTTGACCGAGTTGCCGAAAAGCATTAGCCGAGAGGGAGAGCCGCCCGACAAAACATTTTCTGCACCGACCATGATGCAACTGCACTTTTGCACCCTCGATAGCAAGTCTGACGAATCGTCATTGGTCAATTATCACTCACTTCCATTAACCTCATCAGTCACCCGATCTCCAACCTTGGCTCCATTCACTTCTAGCTTCATCGACACAAAAATCCCACCCTTCTTTAAACATCGAAAAACTTCTCGTCGTCGCCTTTCAGTGCATCGCACTTCACCCATTATTGAAACTTTCACAGATCGCTGACTTTGAGGCGTGAGGTCGTTGGTTCCTTGAACTAGCTCCGGCGCATTAAATAGTGGCCCGTTACGTAGCTCTTGGGTTTTGTAGGCTCGTTGGGGAATTTGGGTGTATAGTGGGTTTTTTCAAGCAGAGGGGCGAGCGCGAGCAGTGAAGGCAGAGGAACAAAGAACCGAGATTATATTCACACACAAGGGATTGTTAGTCACAGGTCAACTTCCCGGCACGCATCAGCTGGGCCAATTCACTCTGCCCGCATTCGATAGCGAAGTGTACCCTTCCCGCCATTCATCTTTCAATCCTTAGAATCGGAAGCATAACCTCTGCAACAATTGTAAAGCAAAACGGATCTCTCTTCCAAAGCTCAACCCACTCCTCACTGAGACTTTGTGTTTAAACAAAAGTTAATCAACTTGAACAATTTTTGCCTGTCGTTCTCATTGAAGATCCACAATCCGTAAATCTCACCCAACACGTTCTTGACAATGAGCAAATTGTCGTTCATTTCGATATTCATCTCCGAGACGCCGCTGGCAGGATCAGGGAAAAAGCTTTTGACTGCATGGTTCGGGAGAAGCCCCAATGAGAAGTTTTCCGGCGATTGCCTATTCAAGAGAATGAGCCCGTAGCAAAATAAGTTTTGGAGATCGTTGCTTGTGAGCGGCCGATCGGAGATGGCTGCAGAAAAGTGCCGTAAGTAGAGCGCTAACGTGCCCTGGAATTCTGTCTTGGACCAGTCTTGGTCCTTGAATTTGTAGATCACGCAATGGGAGGTGGTGTATAGAAGCTGCTTGATCTGGTCGTCATAACGAGAAATGACGTTGAAGTTAAGGGTATTTTTGTAGAGCTCTAGCGCCTCTTTTTGCGTGATTTGTGTTTCTGACATGGCTCTTGCTGAAGGAGGAAGGAGCCTCTCAAAGTGCACCAGTGCATCACGAAGACGTCCAGCGGCATCCGTACACTCGGAGGAGTACCCGCACCCGTACCTTCCCAGGAACCCGTACACCACAACCTCTCCCTCAGGCCCACGCTCCTCGCGTGCAAACCCGCACTTTATCAGACGGTACGGGTCTACTCCGCGCATGATCCCCACAGCAACCTCCCGCGTTCAAGAAGCTAGCCATAACAGAACGAGTGCCAATGTATGCGAAAATTCGCGCTCGGCCCTCGTCCTAGGTACCCGACCCCATGC